>PGFW01033101.1:10202-21939 GCA_003123925.1 Haematobia irritans | reverse complement strand
ATTTAGATAAAGATGGCTATTTAGCCTTAAATTAAAATGGCAGCCTGATTTTTTGAAAAACGGCAAGAAGCTTTAATTAAGCCTCTTCAATAAACATATACGGCAGATGTAAGCAGATTAGAATGCGTAGGACGTCACGATAGAGACCCATTACTAACGACATATAGGTATTTTTAATCAAAACAATAAAGACTCGATTTTGTCTACCTTTAGAAAAACATTACAAATATTTCTCGTGTAGAAATAAATGTTTTGACCACAAATTTTCTATAGAAATAAATTTTTGAAAAAAAGTTTCCTTCCTAAAGTTTTTATAGAAATAAATTTTCAGAAAATTTTCTATAGAAATAAAATTTTGACAAAATTTTCTTAAAGAAATAAAAATTTGAAAAATTTTCTATAGAAATAAATTTTGCAAAATTTTCTATAGAAATAAAATTTTTGCACAAATTTTCTATTAGAAATAAATTTTTGAGACAATTTTCTATAAAAAATGTTGACAAAATTTTCTATAAGAAATAAATTTTGACAAATTCTATAAAAAAAAACTTGACAAATATCTCTATGAAATAAAATTTTGACAAAATTTATCTATAGAAATAAAATTTGTAAAATTATCTATAAGAAATAAAATTTTGACAAAATTTTTTATAGAAATAAATATTTTGACAAATTTTCTATAGATAATTTTGACATTTTCTTATAAATAATAAACATTTTTGCAAAAATTTTCTTATTAGAAAATAAAATTTTTGACAAAATTTTCAATAAAAATAAAATTTTGACAAAATTTTCTATAGAAATAAAATTTTGACAAAATTTTCTATAGAAATAAAATTTTGACAAAATTTTCTATATATAGAAAAAACATTTGACAAAATTTTCTATAGAAATAAAAATTTTTGACAACATTTTTCATATAGAAATACACGAACAACAATGCTTAAAACGACAAACCAACAATAACAAAAAAAATAGAATGGAAAAAGAAGAGGACAGCACCGCCTTCAAAAATAAGTCGCCAGCCAACTGTTAATTCAAATCGATGATTTGACCTTAGTGGCCATAGTGAAAAGAGATATGTTTGTTTCGGAATTATTTCCGGCATATAGCCGGCCTATCATAACAAAAACCTATTTTTCGATAATTGGGTGTGATAGGTTTGCTTGCAAGTAAAAGAAAAGGATGCTGATTGAAAAAGGCAATTGGCTTCAATCCGAACCGTCACATCCAACAATGTTGCAGTCTATAGGCTTTGCCCAAATTAATTTCAACCAAACCATTCTTTTCCTCTGGTTGGTTTGCAACTACACTTGTAGTTTAGTCCAAATGTTATGGTTTTAAGCTGGCAATAAAAACAACAACAATCCAACAAATAAAATTTTGACAAAAATTATTATATTGAAATAAAATTTTGCCACACAAATTTTTCTATAGAAATAAATGACATTTTCACAAACAATTATTCGCAAAATTTCTATACAAATTTACAAACAACTTTTGCACAATTAATTTCTCTTAATACAAAAATACTTAAGTTTCCTTGGACAAACCAATGTTCACTATTATAGAGAAATTAATAAATAGTTGACAACAAATGTTTCATACTTATAAGGAAAACTACAATTTATTTATTATGTTACAATTCACTTTTCTATAGAAATAAATTGTGACAACATTTTGTTATAGCAAATAAGGGGAATATTGTGTCACAATGAGTTTTGGCTGAACAATATTGTTCGTGAACATAGTAAAAATAAAAATTATTGTTGAGCAAAGGGATAATTTATTCGGTATTCGTTAGAGGCAGAATTTTGTGTTCCGAATTGCATTCTCTCCCTGAATCTCCGACGTAGTCATTGGCAAGAAACGTGGACAACGAAGGCCCATTGCTTGCTAGCGTGTTTTTTCTCTGTCCTCTTTGAGGATAGAATAATAGGATGATCTGGGGTGATAGTCTTCGCCAAAAAGTGAATTTAAAAAATCTTCGAATTTCATTGTAAGAGCTAAAGACCTCTCAATTGGTGGATCCCACTGCCCCGGTAGTTCTGAATGCTTTACAATCAGGTTTGACAAGAATACTGGACTATTTCCTTAAAATACCATTTTTCTATCATTACTTACCCTATTATAAATTGATGGTTCCGATATGTAACCATCGTAGTCCTCATCTTCACTATAGAAATAATTATGGTGGTGAGGATCCACATTATGCATGGGATGATCTAAATCAGGTAATTTACACACAATTTGTGCCAAATCAATAAACGTATATTCGCTTAACGATGCATGATTATCTTTTTTCGGTGGCTCTTTGTTAAACCATTGATTAAAGCGACCCAAACGTCCGGCCTTAGCCATAGTTTCAAAATAGTTTTTACCAAAAACATAGCCCACATCACGTATCTCATCGAAACTACCAAAGGCAAGGGTTTTATATTTATCTATAGGTGGACGTATATATTCACAATAGTCGGAGTTTTTCACTTCCTGCAAGACAAACGAAAGTAAAAAAATTATTCGAATATTAGAATTATTTTTGAAAAAAAGACATAATTTTTTAAACTTACCTCCAATTGTCTAACACAAGAAACATATGCCAATCTTGATTGTATATCCGGTAAATCGGGAACCTTAACCGGTGATGTAAATGGATTCCATTTTTTATACAATAGCCACCATCCAGATAAATCATCACCATAATTGGTAAGATCTGTATCATCTTGTGAGCCAACATCGATGGCAATAATGTGAGCTGCACCTAAGTTTCGCATAACATCAGCTAAATATGGGAATAATTGATAATTTCGTTAATATTGCAATATTAATTGAAAAAATTATATATTGAGTAAAAGGATTGGGATATTTTTAGAGGATTGTTAGCATAACATAACTTAGCTTTAGTTTATACTACAAAATTTCTGACACAACATTAATTGGAGATTTTAATAGGTATTGGTAGAAAGCAAGGAGGGATAACCTTAATTTTTGGCAATCACGATTGTCACTCGAGCCAAAAAGAATCTACCAAAGTATGGAGAAAATTAATTTTATTTCTATAGAAAATTTTCCAATAAATTTTAGTTTAATATAGAAAATTTTCTCAAATTTTATTTCTGTAGAAAATTTTTAAAAATATTAATATCTTTGTAACGGATGTGTGGGAATCTAACCTAAATATTGATTTAATTTTTCTCAAAATTTTATTCTATAGCCAATTTGTTAAGTGAAGATTTTCCACAAAATTTTATTTAACCTAATACTATTACAAAATATTTTCAAAATTTATTTCTATAGATTTAACCAAAATATTATGTCCCCAATTTATTTCTGTAGGAAGAATATTTCGTCAAAGGAAAAAATTTGTCCAGTTTCTATTCTTTAATAGATAAATTTTCTCAAAATTTTATTATGTAGAATATTATTCTTTAATTTTTTTTTGTTACTTTTGCATATTTTTTTTTGAAAATTTTTAAATTTTGTCACAGCATATTATTTCATAAATGAGTATTATATTATTTTTAGAAGAGATATTATAAAATTTTATTTCTATAGGAAACAACAGTGTTTATCAGCAAACATTTTATTTATATTGCTCAATAATATTTCATTTCTATAGAAAAATTTTCTCAAAATTTATTATCTATAGAAAATTTTCAATTTATTTCTAGTAGAAAATTTTCTCAAATTTTATTCTTTAGAAAATTTTCTTCAAAATTTTTAGAAATTATTTACAAGAAATTTCTGCAAAATTATTGATATAATAGAAATTTGTCAAAATGTTTATTTCTATAGACTAAATTTGGTAAAAGATTTATAATAATTGGTCTGTAAGACAGAATTCACTCAATCTTATTTATAGAAAATTTGTTATAGAATATTTATTTGTCACCAACTTTTTATATTCTACATATAAATTGCACATTTTATTTTTATAGACAATTTTTCTTAATTATTTCTGTAGAAATTCTCTCTAAGTTTTTTTTTTTTTTCAATTAATAATGATCAATTTTCATTACTTATCGATAGAATTTGTCACAATCATGTAATTCAAGTGTATAGAAAATTTTATCACCAATCTTTGGTTAAGTCTTTTTCTATATAAAATTTGCCAATGGATTTATTTCTTGTACGGGAGAAAATATATCAAAAAATTTTCATATTACAGCACTGGTCATGGTAGAACAAATTTTCTCCAAATATGCTGGATATCCAATACGAAATTATTCTCTGATTAGCTAGATTTTACTCCAAAAATTTTTTTTTTTCTAGAGAAAGTTTTGTCCAAATTTTATTTCTATAGATAACATAGATTTATCAGAAAAATTACAGAATTTTATTCTCTACAGGAAACACTTTTGACACGAAACCTATTTCTATCTTCTATCAATACTAACATAACTTTCTTTGTCAAAAATGTTCATTTCCTATATTAAAATTTCTCGATTTATTGTATTCTCTGTTAGAAAATTTTCTCAAAATTTATATTTCTATAGAAAATGTTGTCATAGTTTTTTATGTGTCTATTAGAAGAGAAATTTTATAAAGAATTTTATTTCTGAAATTAATTCTCTCAACCGGTTTGTGTTTTATAGGAAAAAATATTGTGAATTTATTTCTTGATTGTATTAGCTATAGAAAATTTTTGAAAACTTTTATTTTTATAGAAAACTGTTGAAAATTTTTATTTCAGTAGAAAATTATTGCAAAATTTTATATGCGAAGAAACTGTTTTCAAAATTTATTTCTCTAGACAATTTTTATGAATCCTGATTTCTGCAGGAAAATTTAGCAAAAATGTATTTCTTAAGAAAGTTTTTTCCAAATTATATTTTTGTAGAACATCGTTGCGTAATGTTATCGTATTTCTGTAGAAAAATGTAGCAAACATTTTATTTTTTTTAAGTGTTATCAAAATTTTATTATTATAGGAAATCTTTGCAACTTCTACCAACCAAAAACCATTTTGGCGAGTTCGAATGTATCTTATACAGTATCGCGTTTTTGGTGAATTCACTAAAAATTTATTCCGATAAGTGATTGGCCTGGCAAGTACTACGATGCTATTTTGAGCGAGTTTCCCAAATAAATGTCTCGCAAATCTTATAGGCTTTTACCACTATTAATCTGTGGGTCAAGTTTGTTTTTTCGAGTAAATTTAAGCAAAGCACAATTTTCTATAGAAATATAAATTTTTTCTAATCGAAAATATATCGAATAATTTAATCGTTCATAAGAAATTAGGATTTTGCAGAATGATTTTTAATAGAATAAAAATTTTGAAAAATTTTTTCTATAGAAATTAAATTTTTGACAAAATTTCCTATAAGAAATAAAATTTTTTCGAAGGGAAGCTACACTTAGCAAATAACGTTTTGACAAAAATTTTCTATAGAAACATGAAATTTTGACGAAAATTTTCTATAGAAATGAAATTTTTGACAAAATTTTCTAATAGAAAATGAAATGTTTGACAAAAATTTTCTATAGAAATGAAATGGTCGACAAAAATTTTCTGATAGACAATAAGATTTTGAACAGAATTTTCTATAGAAATAAAATTTTGCAAAATTTTCTATAGACATAAATTTTTGACAAAAAATTTCAATAGCAAATACAAATTTTGACAAAATTTTCCTAGATAAAATTTTAACAAATTTTCTATAGAAATAAAATTTTAACAAATTTTCTATAGTAAATAAATTTTGACAAAATTTTGCTATAGACAATGAAATTTTACACAACATTTTCTGTTATAAAAAAATTGTTTGCGGCAAAATTTATCATAGAAATAGAATATTTTAACAAGATTTTCTATAGAAAAAAAAATTGACAAAATTTTTCTAGCAGAAATAAAATTTTGATAGATTCATTTTTGGCTCGAGTGGGCAACCATTGATTATTGAACGATATGGACCAATTTTTAGTGTGATTGGCGAGATCGGGTTATATATAACTTATAGAACGATATTGACCCAATTTGGTATGGTTTGTTTAGCGCCTATATACCTTACACCACGTTCCAAATTTGAACCGGATGGGTGAATTTTTGCCCTCCTCCAGGAGGCTCCGGAGTACAAATCTGGAAGAAACGGTTTATGATGGGGGCTATATATATTTACGGAACCGATGTCCGACGCAATTTTTGCATGGTTGCTTAAGCAGATATTATACCAAAATGCTGTATCAATTCAGCTGGCGGATCGAATGAAATTTGTCTCTCTTTTGTGGCTCCGCAAGCCAAATCTGGGGTCGGGTATTATATGGGGGCTATATAACATTATTAGACCGATGGCCGGACAAATTTTTGCATGGTTAATATAGATACCATATACGCAACATCATCTTACGCGAAGATTTCAGGCGGCATCGGATGAAAATTTACTTCTCTTTGAAGCCTCCGCAAGCCAAAATCTGGGGATCGGTTTATATGCGAGGCAAGTATATCAACTCATGGACCGATGTGAAACCAATTTTTAGCATATTTTCTAGAGACCATAATACCAAGCCATGTTACCAAAATTTTAGCCGGATCGGATGAAATTTGTTTCTCTTTGGAGGCTCCCGCAAACCAAATCTGCTGGATGCGTTTATATGGACGCTATATATAATTATGGACCGATGTGAACGCAATTTTTGCACATGGTTGTTTGAGGGAACCATATACGGAAACAGCATCTACCAAATGTCAGGGCGGATCGTTAATGAAATTTGCTTCTCTTTGAGGTCCCCCGCAAGCCAAATCTGATGGGGTAGGCTATTACGTAAAAGTGGACTGATATGCGCCCATTTGCAATACCCATGCCGACTAACATAAATAACAAGCTATCTTGTCGAGTGGATAGCTAAGTTTGTTCCGGAAAGTTAAGGTGATTTTCAACAGACGGCACGACGCGAACATGCCTTAGTTGCGACTCAGAATTTCACCACACGACCCAGACATTTATATTCTTATGGGGCGCTTAGAGCATATATTCGATGTGTTACAGAAGGCAATGAACAAAGTTAATATACCCCCCCATCCTTATGGTGGAGGTATAAAAAAATGTTGCTAAAATTCTTCTACAGGAATCAGAATTTGTAAAATTGTCTATAGTATTACATTTTGAAAAACATTTACTACGGATATACTTTGCAATAATTTTCTATAAAATTAAAATTTTTCGATAGAAATAAAATTGCTGCCAAAAAATTTTCTATAGACATAACAATTTAACAGAATTTTCTATAGAAAGAAAATTTTGACATAATTTGCTATAGAAAGAAAATTTTGATATAATTTTCTGTAGAAAGAAAATTTCGACATAATTTTTTATAGAAAGAAAATATTTGCCAAAATTTTCTCTATAAAGAAATTTTTGACAAAATTTTCTATTTCAATAAATTTTGTAAAAAGATTTCATATAACTAAGCTTTGCAAACATTTTCCAAAAGATACAATTTTTGAATATAATTTTATAATTTTGCAAAATTTTTGTAATTTGTGTACAAAAAATAAAAATTGTCTGTAAAAAAATTTTGGAAGCATTTAGGAATAATTTTACAAAAAATTGTAATATAAATAAAATTTTTCAAAAAAATTGTCAATAGAAATAAAACTTTGCAAAAAATTTCTATAGAAACAAAAATTGTGTAAAAAATGTTTTATAGGAAAAAAACACTTTGGCAAAAATTTTTCTATGAAATAAACATTTTTAAAACTTTTAGCAAAATTTTCTATAGAAAGAAACTTTTTATAAAATTTTCCTATAGAAATAATCTTTTTAGAATCTTTCCTATAGCAATAAAATTTGGACAAAATTGTCTAAAGGAATAAAATGTTAGCAAAATTGTGTATAGAACTAAAATTTTGACAAAACTGTCCATAGAAAAAATATTGACAAAATTTTCTTTAGAAATAAAATTTTGATACAATTTTCTATAGAAATCAAAAAAATAAAAATGACAACAATTTCTATAGAAATAAAATTTTGACAAAAATTCTCTATAGAAAAGCATTTTAACAATATTATCTAATAGAAATAAAATGCTATGAAAATTAATTAAAAAGAAAATTTTGACAAAATATTCTATAGAAATAATATTTGAAAATAAAATTCTAATGAAATAGAATTTGGACAATAATTTTCATTAAAAAAAATTTGATAATATTGCTATAATGTTAGAAATAATGTTTAGCAAAAATTCGAATGAAATAGAATTTGTGACAAAATATTAACATCAAACTATAATTTGGACAAAATTTTTCAATAAGAATATACATTTTGTAGAAATTTCCTATTAGAAATATACATTTTGACAATATTTTTTTAAATAGAAATAAAATACTTAACGAAATTTTAATTAAAAAGCAAATGTTTGAGAAAATTTCTATAGAAATAATATTTGGAAAAAATATTTCTAAATGTAATAGAATTGGTGCGACATAAAGTTTCATTAAAAATAGAAAATTTTACAAAATAGTTCTATAGAAATAATATTTAGCAAAAAATTCTAAATCGAAATAGAAAATGGTTAGGCATGCCCGCGCCTTGCCATACACAAGGTCGTGGTTCGAATTTCTGCTAGGAACGAACACTAAAAAGTTTTTCAGCGGTGGGATTATCCCACCTCAGTAATGCTGGTGACATTTCTTGAGGTGTTTCAAAGCTTCTCTAACTGGTTTCAACTGGAATGTGAAAACGCCTTTCGGACTTCGCTATAAAATGGAGATCCCTTGTCATTGAGCTTAACAATGGAATCGGCAGCATCAGTGATATAGAGAGAAAGTTCACCACCCTGTGATATAAATGGAGCTGAAATAGTCTGAGTGAGACTGATACCCATCGGGCCTGCCACAGTAACACTAACCTGAAACCTGAAGCCATAATTTGGAACAAAAATTTCTTCAATAGAAATAAAATTTGTAGAAATTTCTGGAGAAATAAGTTTTTGTAGAAAAATATTCTATAGAAAAAACATTTTCCGCAGAATTAAATTTGGCATAGAAATTTTTCCATAGTAATAAAATGTCGAGCAAATTTATAAAAAAAATGAAAGGTTTGGGCAAGATAAAAAAAATTACAAATTTCTATACTAAATGAAATATTTGCAAGCAATTTGCTATAGAAATACAATTTGAATAAAAAATTTGTTGATAGAAATGGATATAATTGACAAATTTCCATAGAAATAAAATCTTCACAAAATTTTCTGTAGATATACGTATTATGACAAGTGTTTTTAATAAAATTTTAAAAGTTTCTTTAATAAACATTTTTCATGAGAAATAAAATTTGCAAAATACTTTTTCTATAAAAAATGTTGATACCAATTTTTCGATAGCCAATAAAAAAGTAGCGAGTTTATTTTCTGTACTTAATTTTTTAAATATAATTTATGCATTTAGAATATAATTCCAAATTAATACCGCAATAATAACATTAGCATTTATTCGCTTATTTTTTTATTATACCATCATTGCTCAAAAGATAATCTTGAGCATCAAATGATAATTTCTAAAACTGCAGGCGGAAGTAACATTTTAAATTAGCGTGTTAAATTAAACATTTTTTTTCTCGTCCGCATCATTTAGATTAATTGAGAATGTCTTTCAGTTTTGTTTTACTTTCTTACTATAATTTACATTTGAAGACTATAAAACTGTCGCCGTTTAGTTGTTATTGCTTTTGTTCGACGTGAATTTCTCTTTAGTCTTAAGATTGTTCTTCGGACTTTTTGTAAAATCCCCCAGAAGACAAAATGTATAAAATGAAAAATTAAACTAAAAAACAAGTAAATGAAAAAACTGCAATAAAAACTATGAACGAATTAAAGATAAACATAAAAAATTGTCAGCGAAAAACCTTGTGAATTTTAATGCAGCAGCACAGAGAGAGAGAGAGAGAGAGAGAGCAGAGAGAGAAAGAGGGAGAGTGAGTGGGAGCTTAGCAAAAATAAGAAATGAAGGAGCAAATTCATTATTACCAGAGTTGTTGCAAGCACCAGATTTGGTTGCTTTAAAAAATTATTTTTTTTTTAATTCATTGTAGTTATTTTAAGTTTCAGTTGAAGTAAAAGTATTTAATTATTTTTATTATAGTTTTAATTTAATATTAGTGTAATTATTGTCAGGTTATTTTATTATAATCTAATTAAATTTATCTTATAAATAAACGTATTATTTTACAGTACTTTAATTAAAATATATTATTTTTTTCTTAATTTTTTAAAAATTAATTATAAAATTTTAAAATAATCTTTATGGCACATATGCACACAAAGGAAATGTTTTTTGTCCCTCATGCATTAAATAATTGCGGCCAATTAATTTTTAATTGAAATGTCTTCAATCACAGAAATGATTACTTAATATACAAAATTATAGAAAATTTAATTAAATTTGCGTGCTTCAAAATATTTTGAATAAAATCAATAAAAAAATTTTAATTATAAAAATTAAAAAAATAAATTTAAATTTTAAATTTGTAAAAAAGTTTTGTATCTTTAAATGTTGGTTCTTGTATACGAAACCTTGATTGTTTATTATTTTCTTTTTCATGTGCACGTCCAAAAATAACACAAGACCTTTTGCCAACTGTTCAATGTAGTCGTTAACTACGTTTTTCGTTTATGGTTTTCAAAGTAGTTTGGTCGTTTTAACAACCATGACTGCACTATATTTGTAAGGCCAGGGCTCACTAATCTGCTAACGTAAGCAAATGTAAGTCATTTCTATATTTTGTTCCTCAGGTTTTATCTACAGCTGGCAAAGGTATTTTAAAGTCAGTAATTGCGGTGGATTTTCAGTTTTTGTTTGGCACAGCAAAAGTCCAGTGAAAATTTAGGTTAAACCAAAATTCAGCCACCAAAACTAAAACTAAAACAAAAAGAGACAAAAGTATTCGTGTAAATGAGGTAAAAAAAAAACCAACTTATTTCGGGGCCAGTGTATGCCAGCTAGTTAGCTAGCGAGGAGGATGGCAAGTAAGCATTTAGGTCGAGCTTATGTTGGATAAATAGGTTGAAAGTTTAATGCTGTTTTATAGGCCAGTTTTTAAAACATATTTTTTTTTATTTTCTCCCCACACATTTGAAGAGCTAAATAAAGAGAAAGGGTAAAAGCACGGGATAATCTTAAGGATATAAAATGTGTCAATGTTAAGTTTACTTGATCGAATTAAGTAGATTAAAAAAAACGAAAAACAACCAAAAATATTATTAAATGTCGTTTTCTTAATGAGAAGAAAATACGATAATCCGAAATGCCTGATTTTCGATTAATCTGAAAAATCACACGGCGGAATTTTTTAATGGTTAAATTCGATGCAATCGAATTTTAATAGTTTTTAAATTAAGACGAATTCACTTTCGTGAACTATTTTTCACTAGAGCTATGAAATAATAGCAAACATTAGTATGAAAGAGTCCCCTAATACTAGAAAAATTTCTCAAAATACCGAGAAACTTATATTTACAGAGAAATGTTGGAGCTGGTTTAATTTTTTAAAGGTAAAATTCTTTAAACATAATAGGCCTTTGTTACAAAGCAGGGCTGTGGGAGTCGAACGCATTTTCGCGCGCATTGTATTATACCCTACAGACATACTGTTGCGGCTCTCTTAAGGTTATATTCCCATACAATTCTTGACAAAATTTCCTAAATAGAATAAAATTTTGAGCAAAGATTTTCTATTAGAAAAATAAAAATTTTGACCAAATTTTTCTATAGAAAATAAAATTTTGACAAAATTTGCTT
>PGFW01033099.1:1556-13328 GCA_003123925.1 Haematobia irritans | reverse complement strand
TGAGAGCTAATTATAATGAGTAAAACTACTTCTCACCTACATAAGTCTCCAACATTTCATTCACTTACAGTCTAAATGAACATCACACTTACTTTGTAATTTAAATATAAATATTTTTGGAATAAGTTTCTATTTTCAATGGCGTACAGGTTTAGAATTTTGAAACATTTTATTAATCAATGGTCACAATTATAGAGTTGGCAACTCTACATTTGTCAATATTTGAGCACTCACGTCGCATTGATACCCAGTCAAAGAAACATCATCAATTTTATGGGATTAGATTGTAATTCCTAAGCTCTATTGGCAACACTGTTTTGTTTTTATTTTGTGGCTATTCGGTTTGTTGATTCATGAATTTTGATTAGGATCTTGAAGTAGAAAAGTTCACGCAAATACAAGTTGTTTTTACACCGCGCTTCTTTCAGAGATTGGAGATTCGGAAAAGTATGCACACATTTTAATTTTCATTTGTAAATAACAAAACTCGTTTTTATGAATCTCGAAGTTTTTTAGAAACAACAAAGGCTTCCAAATAATATTCTTTCATCTTGTATTTCCTTACCTGCTGCTTGTTTTGTACAAAAATACAAACACGGATCCACAAAAGAGTTCAATTTCAGGAGAGGAGCCCGACGAAAGTACCCCTCTAATGGAAGGACACGTCGGTCCTCAAATTAGTTGTAATAACTCGCTAACAGGAGGAGCAGATAGGAGACGCCAACGTCGTGTAGAATTACTAAATAATTATGGTGGAACTCAGGAAGTGACGGAAAATAGAGATCAAGCAGATGGGGTTAGTATACCACACAAATAAATTTTGCATTTTAACTCTTATTTAATACCATTAGGCAATCTTGGATGTGCCTGGTGTGGAAATAAGAAGCAGACGTCAGCGGGCCAACGATGAAGACAATCCATCCTCCTCCTCAGGTCCCCACCCATCAAATTTGCCTAATGCTCAGATTGAAGATGAGGAACAAGGTTTAAAGTATGGAGCTCAACATGTTATTAAAATATTTGCTCCAGTTTCTTTGTGTATGCTGGTGGTGGTGGCCACAATAAATTCCATTACATTCTACACATATACCGATACATATTTGTAAGTTATCTTCAAAATGATTTTTTCGATACTATTAATTTCCAAATATTTTTGCAGATTATATACACCATTCCACGAACAATCTGAAGACAAGGGTACGAAACTTTGGAATGCTTTGGCCAACTCTCTAATTTTACTATCCGTGGTGGTAGTTATGACCATTGTGCTTATTGTGCTTTACAAAAAACGTTGCTACCGAGTTATCCATGGTTGGCTGATATTGTCTTCATTTATGCTGTTGTTCATTTTCAGTTATTTGTATTTGGAGTATGCAAGCCTAACCATAGGTTTTGATGTCTATTCTTATATGTCAAATATTTTATTCCAGAGAGTTGTTGAGGGCTTATAACATAGCTATGGATTATCCTACAACGCTATTGATATTATGGAATTTCGGAGTCATGGGAATGATTGCAATTCATTGGCAAAGTCCTTTGAAATTGCAACAAGCTTATTTGATATTCGTTTCCGCTTTGATGGCATTGGTATTCATCAAGTACTTGCCTGAATGGACAGCATGGGCAGTTTTGGCCGCAATTTCCATATGGGGTTTGTGTTTCAATTAAAAATAGTGATTTACTACCATTCTAACATATGTACCTTATGTTATAGATTTGATTGCTGTTTTAACACCTAAAGGACCTTTAAGAATATTGGTCGAGACCGCACAAGAAAGAAATGAGCAAATTTTCCCCGCCTTAATTTATTCATGTGAGAGATAAAATTTTTCTTTGCAAATTTCGTTACTTATTATTGTTTTTCTGAAGCTACAATTTTGTATGCATTTATGGGAACAACTGGTCCGGGTCAACAGCGAAATAATTCATCTGAATCTGATTCTCCCAATTCGCCGCATACCTCCACCAGTTCAACATCCGTTTCTCGTCAGACGACAGGTAACACAGCTCCTCCTAGTGCTGAAGGTATGCCTCTAGTGACATTTAAAATGCGCGGAAATGGTATTTATTTATTTTTTTTATATTTTTAAAACTGTTCACATCTTACGTTGTTTAAAATCTTCTTGGTTGTGCTCGTATTTGGTGGTAGAGGTGGGCGGTCTTTGTAGTTGATTTTTTTGTAGCCTACTATTGTTTTCTATATTTTGTAATGAATATTTAATTCAACTTTTTAATGCTGTCTTTATTTTTTAATAGAAGCAGCAGGTTTTACAGAAGAATGGTCTTCGAATTTAGACCAACGTGTTGCAAGGCGACAAATTGAAGTTCAAGCAAGTACTTCGGATAGTGCTAATCGTTCCACAAATTATCGTACAGTAACTGCTTCGGAAAATCGGACACAGCTGGGAAGCAATATGACAGAGGCCCAGGAAGAACGTAAGTATAACACACTATATCGTAACTTCCAAACTACAGTGTGCTGAGTCGAATTTTCATGGATAGTGTTCTAAATTGGGAAAGGACATTTTTTAAAGTAGGGAATTTTGTTTAAATTATGAACTTTGATTAATCGATTTCACTTCTAATCGCTAATTAAAATTAAAGGTAGTGAAAAGTCTATCCAATTATAAAAAAAAGTTGAATTTGATTGTAGGACGATTTGGCCTTTTGAACCCCTAATATGGATTATTATTTTTGTAACAATGACACTATAGCTTGGAGGTATCGATATGTGGAGACAAATTTGTATAAAATAAATTCAAATAATTTTAGGTGGAATCAAGCTTGGTTTGGGCGACTTCATTTTCTACTCCGTTTTGGTTGGCAAAGCCTCATCGTATGGTGATTGGGCGACTACCATTGCTTGTTTTGTGGCCATTCTTGTAGGTTTGTGCCTGACTTTAGTTCTTTTGGCTATATGGCGTAAAGCTTTACCTGCATTGCCAATATCAATATTCTTTGGCCTATTCTTCTGCTTAGTTACCAGCGTAATTGTGAAACCTTTTATGGAAGAGCTATCCGATCAGCAGGTTTTTATATAGGAACATATTTGCCGATTGGACTCAAAATCAAAAGAGAGGAAGCATATAAATGACACTAATCTCGTAGTATTTACTCCCCAAAAAATATTATATACTTAAATTTCCCTTATTAATAA
Organism: Haematobia irritans; assembly: GCA_003123925.1. NCBI lineage: Eukaryota > Metazoa > Arthropoda > Insecta > Diptera > Muscidae > Haematobia > Haematobia irritans. The sequence continues at coordinate 10,171 of PGFW01033099.1, read as the reverse complement.
AAGTGACTGTTAATTCTAATCCTCCAACTCAGAAAATTGTCTTAAATAGAGATGTTATATAAGACTATATTTTATTAATTTTTAACTTCAAATATAACAACAAGATTTAGTACTTAGTTAATTATACATTCATCTTTTAAGTTTACTACCCATCCTGGTTCTAGGCCATAAAACAATTGTCGAGGATCTTTGGCAGCCGTCAACATTTCATACTGTGGATCATCTTCTATTTTGGAGTTCGTAGCCATATTTTTTGTGCCAACACCAGACGATGCTTACTAATCTCCTCGGGATTCGCAAGGTATCCACGATTCTCCGCAGATGAATAGTAGCTTATTGCATCTTGAGGGGGTAACATGCGTTTCGGTATAGGTACACCTTTAGCAAACCACTTCTTGGGATCCTTCAGAGCATGTAGACTTCTGGGATCGTAATAAGCGCGTCCGTATTACACCACCATTACGCTCGATAGCAGCTATTACCGATTCTTTAGATGTTGACTTCAATAGAAATTTTCGCCTTAAATTTGTCAGCACCCTCATCGCGTAAGTTGGAATCCAAACTCCTTTGTAGCTGGGTCAATGCTCAACAAGCCGTATTACATAAAGTAGTCAAATCAATGGGCTGTGATATGTCAATGCGGTTGGTATCAATCATAACTTGTAATTGTAACAAAGAAATGGGAGGATACTTCCTGCGTAGATGGTGGCCCTTGTAGTATGGCTCGTAAGGAATCGCATATAGAAAGGGGTATTCCTGTTTCATAACCAAGTCGCATAAAGTTTTGTCTTTGACCGGATCCTTTGTTGCCGGCACCGTGTTTATCGCCACCGTGTTGTGCACGTCCCTCTTGCTCTGTATTGTAATTGGCCGCATATTTTAATTGTTTTTTAATTGTATAATTCACGTACTTACATTTTGTTTAGAATTAGGATTCGGTCTAAGATTCCCTATTTGCACACGAGGCAGAGTTCGTAACATTTTCAAAGCCCTGTCGGCGGTTTCTCTTAAGTTCGCCATTATCCTTTTGTGTATTACTTTGTGGACAATTCTTTGTTAAAGTCTAATTTTATTTAATTAATTCTTAATTCCAAGCAAATCCACAATCGACGAGCATTGCACATTACTCAAAAAACATATTGTTTCAAATGTCTCCACATAACACTAAAATTTAAGATGTAGATTTCGTTGCTTGGAGAAATGTGCCGTTCACACGATAGTTCTAATCGTTCAATGATGTCGCTTTCCACGCTATTCACGACAAACCGATCATGTTGGCCACACCAAAACTAATGTTCGACGACATAATCGATTTAATAATGAATGTGATGAATGTGTAATCCCGGCATAGACGTCGCACGGAAAATTCTTTCCGAAAAATCTCTAAGGGCCAGTTTCTCAATGTCTTGTTATTATTTATCGTGTCGATAAAACAGCTGATCCCATACAAAAATTTTACTAACCGGAGGTCTATCCTCCGGTTAAAATTAATCGGAGGATGAGAAACTGGCCATAAGACAGATTTTTTTAATGAAATTTTTGAAATCAAATCAGCGTCTCCAACTTATTTTTTTTTTAAATTTTGTTTCTCATTCCCTGCCAGCATTTCAAAGTTCCATTTCATCCTCATCGCTACCACAGACTCGTAAATGTCACCACAACCATCGCGAACTGTGATGGGGGAAGCATATCAAAAAGTACAAAATGTACATGAAAGTATTTTGCCATCACTACTGTTAGAAGAGCCATTTTATTTTTTGTGAAACGCCAAGCGCAACCAGCTTGTTATATTTTATTTAAATAAAAACGAAAATAAAGTTCTGAAAACATAGATATTACGCTTAAAATTGTGAAAGGTATATGGTGAACAATTTTCGACTTTCCAAATAGAATAAAGTGATCCAAGGCATATTAAAGAGGTAAAGTCATGCAATCAGGTGACTAATATCGACATTCATCTTGTCAAAGACTTTGTTTACGTTTAGTAGGTTTGTTTACATTCCTTGTGTACATAAATATTACAATACAACAACACTACACATACACAGAATGTCAACTTAAGTGACCTGCCATTTTAGTTTGACTTTCTAAAAATCATGGGGTGTACACACGTTTGCTCGTGACTTTACCTTTAATTAATATGCCTTGAAAGTGATCGTTTTTCAAGTATTTTTCCAGGCACGCTGTCTCCATCGAAAATAAACAAACTGGCTGATAGACGCTGCAATATGTAACTTGCTACTTAAACTCAACATCATTCTTTTATTAATGCAAAAAATTATGTTAAATGTGATGAGATAAACCGAAAAATGTTATATTTATAAGAAATTATAAATGTTTAATCAAATCAATAAACATCTACACAATCGTGTTTTACTTGACCACAATGATTCTTCTACAATTACCTTAAAATGCACTTTTTCTGATAGTTTGCAGGGTTCTTATTGCGTCCTTCGAAATTGATCTAAAATAGGCACTAATAATTGCACTGATGAGAAACTTTTTCGTAGTAACTTGGCGTGGTACAACTTCTCAATAGTGACGGCGCTTTTCCGACGAGTTTTTGATGTCGTATATGATTGTTTTCGACGTAGTGGGGATTCTCAGAAGCGCCCCCAAATTCAAAAAATGTTGGCAGGGATTGAAGCCCCCATTTACCAATTTTTCCAAAAATAAATGTGTGCTTTTACAACCAAATCGCATTGCCCATATCAAAAACCATGATATTCCCTGCCAGCATTTACAAGTTCCATTTCATCCTCATCGCTACCACACAGACTCGTAAGTGACACTGCAACAATCGCCAACTGTGATGGGTGAAGCGTATGAAAAAGTATGAAATGTACATGGAAATATTTTACCATCACTATTGTTACAAATCTTTATCTAAATAAAGATTTGTAACGATAATGAAGTGCTGAAAACATAGTTATTTCGCTTAAAATTGTGAAAGGTATATATAAATAAATAAATAAAGTCGTTTCACAAATATTTTTCCAGACACGCTGCCTCCATCGAGAATAAAAGCACTGGCTGATAGACGCTGTCACATGTAACTTGTAACTCAACATCATTCTTAATTAATGCAAAAATTATGTTAAATGTGTTGTCATAGTCGTATAAATGTTATATTTGTAAGAATTTATAAATGTGTAATCAAATTAATAAACATCTAAACAATCGTATTTACTTGACCACAATGATTCTTTTACAACTACCTTAAAATTCACTTTTTCTGATATTTTGAAGGGGCTCTTATTGTCGTCGTTCTAAATTTATTAATAAAGGCACCTAATAATTGCACTCAAGCGATACCTTTTTGTAGTAACTTGGCGTGGTACAACTTCTCAATAGTGACGGCGCTTTTCCGACGAGTTTTGGATGTCATATATACGATTGCTTTCGACGTGATGGAGATTCTCAGAAGCCCCGTCAAATTCAAAAAATGTTGGCAGGTGTTCGCCGAATGCGAAAAGTATGGAAATATAGAGAAAAATAAAAACACGATAGTTTAATATTTTCAATATATAACAAGAGCAGCAAGGCATATTAATTAAAGGTAAAGTCACGAGCAAACGTGTGTACCCCCCATGATAATTATAATGTCAAACTAAAATGGCAGATGACTTAAGTTGACATTTTGTGTATGTGTAGTGTTGTTTTCAGCCAACAATTGTTTATTACAAAGAACAAAAAGTGATTTGAAGTTAAATATATGCCTAAGGCAGACATCAATACAAAACAACAACAAAAAATGGGGCGAACTTTTTCCGCTACATAAGTGAACGGTATCCTTGTCTCAGTGAATTGGCCTGGGAACAATGCGTAAGTGTGGAGTGACATGTAACAAGTTGGAGGAAATAATTATGAGCTTCTTGTGTATTCTATTTAGGTTCCCGATTTTGATAATCTTTATTTGGATATGAATGGCATTATTCACAATTGCTCCCATTCCGATGATACAAACATCCATCTCAACATAACAGGAGGATATGTTGAAGGACATATTCAACTATATTGACAAGTTGTTTTTTCTAATTAAACCACAGAAATTATTCTTTATGGCCATTGACGGCGTGGCCCCTCGTGCAAAAATGAATCAACAGCGTAGTAGACGTTTTCGTTCAGCCAAGGAAGCTGAACTTTGGAATGATTAGCACAGAGCCTAGGTGAAGTGAGAGAACACGAACGATTCGGTAGCAATTGTATTACACCAGGAACAGAATTTATGGATCGTTTGCATGAGGCATTGCGCTATTTCATAAAAAATTATTGCTGATCCTATGTGGCAGAAGTGCAGAGTTACCCATCAAAAAATTTGGAAGTTCTTCCAAAGGCACAACTTTAAAAGAACTTCCAGAAGATGTACTCCCAATGATGTTCTTCATTTTAACTACACAGGAAGTTCTTTTCATTCAATTTTTTATAACATGTTTTATTCATATTTTTAATTGGTAATGTTAAATTTTTTGTTTCAAATTGGTTAAGAACTGTTTAAGAATTCATAAAATGGTACAAATTATTTAAATTTTGTCGAAAAAATGCTAAATTCAATCTGAAAAAATTATGAATTTTTGAAAATATTTGAGGTCAAACGTTTCAGACAAGCGTTAGAATCCATTAAAAATTATAAAAAATCAAAAAAATTATTTATTATTTATCTTTACGATATTATGAGGTATTGCTTAATTCAATTCTATTTGTTTCCGTGCAGATTTGTCCAATAAATAGTTATAGGACATAAACATATTGTCTGCATCTTCAATCTATTCTTTGGCTCCATAATATGGACACATTTTGAGTTTTTACCAACTTTAACCAAGTCTTCAATGTCCATTAAATCCAGATCATCTTTGCGCGATTCCACACGATGATGAAAGGCACAAGTTCTTTTTTGGACTCGCAATCGACAAATCGATCTGTGTTTTATTTGAATTGCCCTGTTCTCGCAATACCTCGGGATATATACACAATTGGAATCTCTGGATCCCAAAACCACCGCTCTCGTAAATGAGAAAGATGTCCGCTTTAATTCTTACATATCTTGCGTTAGTTGTGAATGGGTACCTCAAGTACCCAGTATATATATTATTTTAGGAAGACCCCAGCTACCACCCTTGGGCTTTGCACGAGCAATCATTTACAGGTGCTCCGCCTAAATAGGATTGTTTTTAAAATAATTGGTGGCGGTGCTGTTTGTTGTATTTGCATCTTCATTTCCTCTTTTCGGGATTGCAGCCATTCCAAAGATGAACATAAGGTTTTACCGGTTCCTATGAGAAAGTTTTTGTTTTATTGGTGGTTACATTGTTATACTTTATTTTATACCCGTTGGGGATTCCAGAAAACCATTTGATCCATCTCGTAGACATATGATGACCTTTTCCATATAAGCTCTTTGAACTTCATAGGGATCCCATGATTTATTGCTATTGCATCTCTTAGATTCCTTAATGCCTCAATTCGTACACTCGAACCATAGTGTTTCAGTTTAGCAATACATTCTTCAACATTTATTTGCCTTATGCCTCCGTCATATGGCAATATATATGTAAACAAAGAATGTAAACAAATCTACTAAACGTAAACAAAGCCTTTGACAAGATGAATGTCGATATTAGTCACCTGATTGCATGACTTTACCTGGATTAATATGCCTTGCAAGAGCAGAAGGTTTTATTAAGGTGTTTTCTATTATAATTAATGGTAAACAATATTACCTATAATTTCCAACGATATGGATAAATTTGCAACCGCACAATTGGCTTATTCGCATAACAAGTAAAGTAGAGAGATGTCATCAACCAAAGATGGCGGAAGGCGGGGGCTTTTGACAAGATAAATTAATATTCAAATTATGACATTTCTACTCTGGCAGGGATGTACCAAAAAAGTAGTATACAAATTCTAACGAACACTATTAAGTCCAATTAATCTTTACTCGAACTTAAACATTGCCGGCCGCCTTGCAACATCAAGGTATGTTGTAACTAAAACTAAACTTAAAATACAAAATGAGGCTAAGTGCAGTGCAAAGTGAGTTTCCTTCAGTTCATTTACCATAAATCCAATTTATTAATTCATTTATCTTTTCAAATTCAACCTAAGACTAGATATTACGTAAGGTCAGAAGGGGACCTGGTAGAACCCAAAGGGGGGCCGCGCGAACAATATAATCGATGGCGTCAAAAGGGGACCCGTTTATAGAACCCCAAAAGGGGGCTCTCGCGGAAGAAGAATACAAATAAAACGATGGCCAAAAGGGGCCGTTAGAACCACAAAAGAGTGGGCTTCTCGCGCATTTACCTAGCAGTTACACAAACCCGCGACGAGAACCTAACCGAAAGATTGTATAATGAGCCACCGGGAGACGCGGGCGATCGTATACACTCCTATGTGTTGTATGATTCGCCCATACACCTCAGGACACTCGGTAAAAGTTGCGGATCTGCCAAATGTAATCCCAAAAGGATTCACTTGATCCTTCTGAGCACGGCTTCGGCGGGGTCAACACAACGACCTAGATCGTGCACACGAGCAGTGAAACCGTCAGTCGCCCTTGTCTGGATCATAGCGCGATTTTACTGATTTCAAAACCGGCAAAATTGGACCGAATGTGACCATCTACCGCCCGGTGAAACCGACACGACTCGCACCTAATTCCCAGAAGTTTGGTGGAAAGCTTTGCTTATTCATACGAATAACGACTAGGTCATTCACCATAACATCGCGCTGAGGAAATTTCCACTTATATTTCTCATATGCCAGATATCTTCAAATATTTCCTCTTTCCAACGTACACAAAATTTCTGTTTGTGCAAGAGCTGTACCTACGAAACCGATCACCAACGAAAAGAGGGCTGTTCGCGTTATAACTGGCCTCAGCAGGGCGAGTAGAGCGGGCACCCTATAAGAAAGACCCGGTTGTCAAAGCGTCAAGGCTCCTGCGGGGTATATTCGATTCGGGGACAAAGATGGTCTTGAAGATTTCAAACAAAGCCTCAATACGAGCCAACACCGTCGAAAACTCTTCAAACGTGAAACGAACATTCCCTATTTGCCTTCTGAAATGCAACTTAAAACTCTTCACCCCAGCTTCCCAAAGGCCTCCCATATGAGGCGCACCAGCTGGGATAAATCGCCACGATAGGCCCTGGTGTGCAAACTTAGAGGACACGACATCACTGCTTCCCCTAATTACATCCCGGAAATTTCGTTCAAGCTCACGCGACGCACCGACAAAATTTGTCCCATTGTCCGAGAAAATGGTCGCAGGACAACCCCGACGAGCAACAAACCTATGAAATGCCGCAAGAAAGGCCGCAGTCGACAAGTTCGGAAACCGCCTTCCAAATGAATCGCCCTATTAGCCAAAAAACACACGAAAAACGCACACATAACCTTTATTTTATGCGACAATAAACGTCCGCTGTGAACGACTTCACTTCAAAGGGGCTGCATAGTCTACGCCAGTCGTCGTAAAAGGTCTGTCGAGAACAGTTCTTTCCGGAGGAAGAGGAGCCATCACCTGACTACAAACCCGTTTCCTCTCCAAAAGACATGGTTTACACCTATGTATAACCGAACGAATAAGATTCCTCACCCGAGGTATCCAGTATTCTATACGAAGAATACGCAACATCAACTGATTTCCTCCATGAATGGAAATCAAATGAACAAAATTTCCACCAAAAGCTCGCTGAATCGACAGCTTGATAGGGCAAAAATTATAGGGTGCCGCTTCCGAATACGAAAGAAATAGGCGAGCGCGCTCAAAACGACCATACATCCGCATTACACCCATTTCATCAAGGAACGGGTTCAAAGAAACAAGTGAACTGCCAGTACCTAACGAAGACCTATCCATCAAGTCCTTATATTCATTACCATAATTCATTTTTTGAGCAAGCACTATCAAGCGACTTTTTTAGTTTGCCCTTAATTCTCAGACGATGATAAACTGTGATCGCGGCATATGCTTACTAATCCACGCTATGAGCGGATTGCGTCCGATAAAAAGAATCTCATAACATATGAGATAACACGCAGCGCTCTATCCAGAGAAGAAATCCTATCGAGAACATCCTCGTATGAATTAACGAAAGAAGCATGTGCCTTCACAGACCGAATTTCTACTGTCGTGTCAAAGAGGCAAGTGATTCACGTAACCGGCCCATTCCGAGTTGACTACACGATAGCCACTGAGGCCCATGCCACCAAAGTCGAGAGGCGGCCAAATCCGAAGGGGACACACCGCGGCTGCCAAGATCAGCAGGATTATCCTCGGCCCTCACATGATACCAATTCGTACCACCGACGTTCTCCTGAATGCGACATACCCTATTCGCGACAAATGTTGTCCAAGCCGAAGGCGTTTTCTTTAACCAGGCTGAAGATACAATAAGTCGAATCCGTCCAACAATAAATTCGGACCAAAATCAATACACGATTTCTCGAATGGACTCGTTCTTTGCGAAGGTTCCGGGACGCTAAAAACAGCCCGCCGCCCAAAAGCTCCAAAACGGCGAGCAAAGAAACCGATTTCAACGGGAGCACTTTCGGTCTTTGCACGATAGCAAATTTAACGACAATTCTCGCATTCATCTTCTCCTCTC
>PGFW01033097.1:32925-46359 GCA_003123925.1 Haematobia irritans | reverse complement strand
ACTATTTGTGGAAATCGTACAAAAATTTTCTTTAGTTTATATTGAACTCATGTCAACGGTCAATGTACATACTTAAAATAAGGAAACTTTCATTAGACTGTGGTAAATTTTCGAAAAAAAAATAAAATTTTATTATATTTTTTTTTTGTAATAAAAATAACTTAATTTTATAACTTGCAAATTGAGGAAAACACTTCACCTTTCATATAAAGAACAAATTATATTGTTACCTTTATGCATTCAAAAGTTGTCCATTCAAAAGTCGTAGAATTTATGGATTGCGTAAGAAACTTCTACGAAAGATGCATCCACAATCGAATTTCTTGGTTGGGTACTTAAAACTTCTTAACATCGTTTTCTTAAATTGTAGTTACTGCCTGTTCGTGGAATTTTCGTTCGCCTCGCGACGAACGATTCGTCAAAAATCCCATATTGATATCTCGAAAACCAGAGTATGTGGAATACCAATTGTTTCGGTGTTAGATAGTAAATTATAAATAAAGAATTCATGACAAATATCAGCAGTTTCTAGCAAATATATCTAAAGTTATTTTAGTTTCAATCTAGACGAACGATTCGTCTCGAGTAGATTTTGTGTTTCATGAACAGGCAGTTAGTCCATACGTGGTATATTAGACAAAAAAGTTATGTATAGGTAAGTCTACAAATAATTACGAAACGATATGGACTTCTAGGTCCATATCGGTCTTCTGGACTATAGACCGATATGGACCTAGTTAGGCATGGTTGTTAACGGCCATATACTAGCACAATGTACCAAATTTCAACTGACTCGGATGAAATTTGCTCCTCCAAGAGGCTCCAAAACCAAATCTCGGGATCGGTTTATATGGGGGCTATATATGGCATGGTTGTTAAATATCATATACTACCACCACGTACCAAATTTCAACCAGATCGGATGAATTTTGCTTCTCCAAAAGGCACCAAATCTGGGGATCGGTTTGTATGGGCTATATATTATACGGACTGATATGAACCAATTCCTGCATGGTTGTTGGATACCATATACTAACATCACGTACCAAATTTTAACCGAATCGGATGAATTTTGCTCTTCCAAGGGGCTCCGGAGGTAAAATCTGGGGATCGGTTTATATGGGTCCTATATATAATTATGAACCGATTTCGACCCATTTGTGCATGGGTGTTTGAGGCCATATATTAATATCACCTACCAAATTTCAACTGAATCACATGAATTTTGGTCTTCCAAGAGGCTCCGGAGGTCAAATCTGCACGCAGAGAAGGAATATGATCACCTCAAACATGTTTCAAGAGCAAAATGTTATTTTTGTATGGTGACCATGTAACATGTTTGCCACTAAAATGTTATTTTCTCGTCAAATATAAACTGCTTGCCGAAATCAGATACATGATTTCCGAGAAAATAACATGGTTGCGAAAACCATGCTACATGGTCACCACCAAAAATAACATTTTGCTCTTAAAACATGTTTGAGGTGATCATATTCCTTCTCTGGGTGTGGGATCGGTTTATATGGAGACTATATTATAATTATGAAGCCGATGTGACCAAATTTGCATGGTTGTTAGAGACCATATACTAATACCATGTACCAAATTTCAGCCGGATCGGATGAAATTAACTTCTCTTAGAGGCTCACAAAGCCAAATCGGGATCGGTTTATATGGGACTATATATATTAATTATGAACCGATGTGGACCAAATTTTCGCATGGTTGATAGAGACCATATACTAAACTGTACCAAATCTCAAGCCGCGATCGGATGAAATTTCTTCTCTAGAGCTCACCAAGCCAAAACTGGCGATCGGGCTTATAATGTAATTATGGACCGATGTGGACCATTTTTCATGGTTTAGGAGACCAGATATTAATATTATGTATCGCAAATTACACCCTATCCGGCTGAAAAAGTTGCTTCTCTAGGAGGATCGCAAAGTTCATATTATGAGGGTTCTCGTTTATATGGAGACGATACTGGCCCATTTGCAAACCATCCGATCCTACAACTCTTGTGCCTAATCTCAGTCCGATAGCTGGTTGTTCGTTCGAAAACTGAGCAGTGATTTCACAGACGACATGATCAGATCGACTCAAGAATTTCACTCACGACCCAGAATTATATGTTAGAGGCAATATTTCAAACGAATTGTGAACAAAGTTAATATACCCCTATCCCTATGGTGGGAGTGTAATAAATGAATTTAAATAAATAAATATAACCACCCAGACGTTTTACGCTTTCCGATTTATGGACATGTATTTGGGTTCTATGAAAAATTTTCCTATAAACATTAAAATAGACCAGCCTTTAATTCTATGAAGCTACGTGGGTGCGACAATTTCCTGCGTTTCGACCGAACATAAAAGAGTTTTTTTCAGCTGTAAATTATTTTTAGAAATAAAATTTTGACAAAATTTTCTAATAGAAATACAATTTTGACAAAATTTTCTATGGAAATATAATTTTTGCAATAATTCCCGTGTATAAATAAAATTTTGACAAAATTTTCCTATAGAAAATAAAATATTTAATAAAAATTTTCTTATAGAATAGTAAAAATTTACCAATTTTTATAGAATATAAAATTTTGACAAAGATTTTTATAGAAATAAAGTTTTGACAAAATTTTCGATAGAAATATAACATTTTACAAAATTTTTCTATAGAAATAAAATTTTGACAAAATTTTCTATAGAATAAAAATTTTGACAAAATTTCTGATAGAAAAAAAAAATTTTGACAAAATCATTTTATAGAAATAAAATTTTGACAACATTTTTTATAGAAAGATAGAATTTTGAAAATATTTTTCTACATAAAGATATAAATGAAATAATAAATTATTCAATACAAAGATTATTATAAATTAATTAAATTTGATTAAACTAAACTTTAAATCAGAAATGCTAATAAGTAATCTTACCGCCAAAGACCCTGTAAATTTATAGACGCATATTTTTTGAAAATTATATATTAAGATAAACAATCCTAGAACGAATGGCATTTGCCTTATGGGTATCTATCAACGTCACGCAATCGCCCATAATAGCGAGGCCAATTTATGCCATTGTCTATAAATCTCCGGATATGTGTGTAATATTGTTAGGCCGCAATATTTTTTTTTAAATTTAAATATTAATATATACCATCGAAAACGCAATACATAAAAAATACCATAAAAGTATTCACTGAGTATATTTTCGTCTTATTTTAAACTGTTGTAATCATGCATCTACATCATGAAAAATAAACATATTGTTACTGTTCAAAAACATGTTCCTAATTTTTTGGGATTTTCTATCTATATATAGAATACATTTAAAATTGTCAGTTTGTAATAGCAGTTGAATGGGTATGACACACTTTCAAATAATATATATGCGATTAGTCCTCGAATGAGGTATTTCTATTTATAAAAACTAAATTAGGGATTTTATAGAATGCTATATATTATTTCTATTTTCTCATTTATTTCGTGTAAAATGAATCGAATTGTATTATTATATAAAATATCTTTTAATTTATGGAAAAAATATAAAACAAAATCGTATATTGTCGTAACGCAGTTGTTTTATTTTATGTATTTGTACTTTTTATTGTTACTCGTACTGAATTTTTTTGCTCTATCGATAAACATTTAACAGCTGATAGGGCATGTATTGTTTTACAATAATTTGATTGTACTTTGTCTAATGATACTTGCCATGATTGTCCTTTTACAACTTCACATCCGTCAAAATCGCTTCAATTCATTCGGATAGACGGTACAATTGCGCGTATTACAGGTAGTTGCGAATGTTTGGAAATGCATGCATGCATGAATTGAAGACTGAGTGATTGATTGAATTCAAATTGATCTCTACATGGTGGCAGCAAGGTTGATTCTGTCTAGTAATAGTGAGCGAGTTTTATTACTAACCGCTATCGATTCTCTTAACATTACCATGTGGTAAGCGAAAAAGAAAATGGTCAATTGAACTTTGTGGTAAAGATTCTATACACTCGGTCGAAGAATACAAAATTAGAGAAGCCAAGAAGTTATTTGTAGTAAATGCTGGTATTTGGCGTTTTTAGTCCTTAGCCTTTAAAATAGTTTCATATTTTGCTTCACTGTTCAAAATGTCTTTAGTCAAGTGAATTTTAGCTATGAGTCGTCTTTTGTAATTTTTTTTTTCTATAGAAAAATTTTATCAATTTTTATCTCTATAGAAAATAGGGTATTTCTACTGAAAATTTTTGGCAAAATTTATTTCTAATAGAAAATTTTATTAAAATTTTATTTCGTATAGAAAGATTTTGTAAAAATTTTATTTCTTATAGAAAATTTGTCAAAAAATTTTATTTTAATAGAAAATGTCGAAATTTTATTTCTTATGAAAATTTTTGCAAAAAATTTATTTTATAGAAAATTTTTGTCAAAATTTTATTTTATAGAAAATTTGTCAAAATTTTATTTTTATAGAAAATTTTGTCAAAATTTTATTTCAATAGAATATTTTAATAAATTTTATTTTCTTTCTATATAAAAATTTGTCCAAAATTTTATTTCTATAGACAATTTTGTCAAAATTTTATTTCTAATAGAAAATTTATTAAAATTTATTTGTTTTATAGAAAATTTTGTTAATCTTTATTTCTATAGAAAATTTTGTTCAAAAATTTTATTTCTATAGAAAATTTTTGTCAAAATTTTTATGTCTGTCGAAAAATTTTGTCAAAATTTTATGTCTATCGAAAATTTTGTCAAGGTAGGATTTAAGTGGCAGCCCGATGTAATCAGGCTCACCTTAGACTATTCAGTCCATCTGTGAACCACAGGTGGTTGAACTTCTCTACTTATCACTGAGTCTGGCCCGAATTACCATGGTTCCAGCTCGAATGACAAGGGACCTTCCTTTTTAGAGCGGCCCGAGTCCGAACGGCGTTCCACATTCAGTGATATAACCACTGTAGAATAAGCTTGAAACCCTCAGAAAATGTCAGCAAGCATACTGAGGGTGGGATAATCCACGCTGAAAAACTTTTTGGGTGTTTGGTCGTAGCACGGAATGGAACACACTGACCTTGTGTATCAAGCGGCATGGCTAACCATTGCAGCCACGGTGGGTTGTTTTGTCAAAGTTATATCTATAGAAATTTTGTCAAAATTTATATCTTATAGAAAATTTTGTTAAAAAATTGTATTTCTATGAAAATTTTTGTCAAAATTTATTTATATAGAAAAAACTGGTGTCAAAATTTTATTTCTATAAGAAAATTTATAAATGAAATCTTATTTCTATATGAAAAATTTTGTGAAAATTTTTATTTTTACGAAAATTCAAAAGTTTATTTCTATAGGAAAAATTTTTGCAAAAATTTGATTTTTATAGAAAATTTTGTCAAAATTTTATTCAATAAAAATTTTATAAAAATTTTATTTCTATAGAAATATTTTATCAAAATTTTATTTCTATAATTAACATTTTGTCAATATTTTATACTATATAAAATTTTTGTCAAAATTTTAATTCTATAGAAAATTTATATTATCGAAAATTTTGTCAAATTTTATATACTATAAAAAAATTTGTCAAAATGTATTTCTATAGAAAATTTTGTCAAAAGTTTATTTATATAGAAAATTGTTGTCAAAATTTTATCTTCTATAGGAAAGAGTTTTCGCTAAATTTTTTTTTAGAAAATTTTGGTCAAAAAATTTATTTAATATAAAAATTTTATTTCTATAGACAATTTTCAAAATTTATTTCTATTACGAAAATTTGTCAATAATTTATTTATAATATTAAGAAGAAGAAATTTTGTCATAAAGTTTATTTCTATAGAAAGTTTTAATCAAAATTTTATTTCTATATAACATTTTGTCAACATTTTATTTCTATAGCAATTTTTTAAAATTTGTTTTGCTAATAGGAAAAGTTGTCAAAAATTGATTATTCAATAGAAAATTTTGTCACCATTTTATTTCTATAGAAAATTGTATTAAAATTATTATGGTACAGAAAAATTTGTCAAAAATTTTATTTCTATAGAAAAATTTTGTCGAAATTTTATTTTCATATAGAAAAGTTTATTAAAAATTTATTTGTTATAGAAAATTTTATTAAAAATTTATTTTTCATTGGAAAATTTTGTCAAATTTTAAGTAAATTTTGTCAAATTTTTATTTATATATAGAACGAGAAACTTTGTTAATAATTTAATTTCTATAAAAGTTTTAATCAAAATTTCATTTTCGATGATAACATTTTGTCAACATTTTATTTCTATAGATAAATTTTATTAAGAATTTATTTTGCTATAGAAAATTTTGTCAAAATTTTATTTCTATAGAAAATGTTGTCAACATTTTATTTCTATAGAAAAGTTTATTAATATTTATTTTGCTATAGAAAAATTTGTCAAAATTTTATTTCTATAGAAAATTTTGTCAATAATTGTTATTCTATAGACAAGTTTATTAAATTTATTTTTGTATATGAAATTTATTAAAATTTTTTTTTCTACATGGAAAATTTTGTCAAAAATTTTATAGAAAATTGTCAAAAAAATTTATTTATATATTAGATACGAAAAATTTTGTAAATAATTTTATTCATATAGAAAAGTTTTATCAAAATTTATTCGCAATATAACATTTTGTCAAACATTTTATTTTCTATAGAAAATTTTATTAAAATTTATTTTGCTATAAAAATTACAAAATTTATTTCTAATAGAAATTGTCAAAATTTATTTCTATAAAAAATTTGTCAACATTTATTTCTATAGAAAAATTTTATTAAATTTATTTTGTTATAGAAAATTTTGTTTAAAATTTTATTTTTCTATAAGAAAATTGTTGTCAAAATGTTATTTGCTATAGAAAATTTTGTCAAAATTTTATTTCTATAGAAAAATGTTGTCAAATATTTTAATTTCTATAGAAAATTTTATTAAAATGTAATTTTCTAATAGAAAATTGTCAAAAGATTTATTTCTAATACGAAAAATGTTGTCAACAATTTATTTTCTTATAGAAAATTTTTGTCAAAATTTTATTTCTATAGGAAATTTTGTCACAATTTTTATTATATAGACAATTTTGTAAAAATTATATTTTAATAGAAAATTTTTCGCAAAATTTGTTATTTGTAATAGAAAATTTTTTTCAAAATTTTATATTTATGAAAATTTTTATCAATTTTATATCTATAGAAAATTTTATCAAAAAATATTATTCTAATGTAACATTTTGTCAATTGTATCTCTATAGAAAATTTTTCAAAGTTTTATATCTTTAAAAATTTTTTTTCAAATTTATATCTAAAAACGTTTCTCAAAATTTTATTCTGTAAGAAAATTTACTTAAAATTTTGTTTCTATGAATATTTTATCAACTTTTGATTTCTAGCATGAAATTTTTTCAATTTATTTCTATAGAAAATTTTGTCAAAATTTATTTCCAATAGAAAATATTTATATCAAAAATTTACTTCTATAGAAAATTTTGTCAAATGTACTTCTAATAGAAACTTTAATTTAAAATTTTATATAAATACTTTCGGAAAACTTTTCTAGAAAATAAATTTTAATATTTTGGGTAATTTTTCATATAAAGTTTCAAATAATTTTTTTGTGAGTTTTGAAAAAAAAATATCTCCAAAATTTTGGTAGATTATTTTTGCTCGAAGTGAAACCGGGTTTGATACAAACGAGAACAATTTTTTTGACGAACATCAAATATCTCAAAATCATTTTTTGGCACAGCATCAATTAGTTTTACGGAATAATAACTGATATTTGGACGAACTTCACAAATTCGTCTGGTAAGGAACAATCGTGACCTCGTATTGAATGCATCTTACCTATCGATAAACACTGGTCCTTGCGGAGTAATATAATATTAATCTTAGAAAGATTCAAAAAGATATGTTTGGTATTGCATAGAACTTCTTACATAAATTTTTTGTTTTAAATGAAACTTAAAAATGTAATCTACACCGGAAAAAAATAAAACTGTATTTATAGGAAGAATAAACTAACTCGGTACGAAAAAATTAACTAAATTTGCTACACACTTTTGAGATTTCCCCAAAAGCCGTTGATTATAAAACCAAGGAATAATTTAATGTCCTGTTGTACTTTTAACCACAATTTCACGAAATTACAGCCCTGCCTAATAAAGAAAATATTTAATATATTTATAATTTTATAATTTAATATTTATATTTATATTTATATTTATATATTAATATTTTTATTTATATTTTATATTTATAATTTATATTTATATTATATTTATGATCTAATTATATTCTATATTTATATTTATATTTATATTTATATTTATATTTATATTTTTATATTTATATTTATATTTATATTTTATATTTATATTTATATTTAATATTTATATTTATATTTATATTTTATATTTTATATTATATTTATATTTAATATTTATATTTAATTTATATTTAAGTTTATATTATATTTAATTTATATTTATATTTATATTTATATTTATACTTATATTATATTTATTATTTATTATATATTAATATTTATATTATATTTATATTATATTTATATTTATATTTATATTTATATTTATATTTTATATTTATATTATATTTATATTATATTTAATATTTATATTTAAATTTTATATTTATATTATATTTATATTTTATATTTATATTTATATTTATGATTTATATTTATATTTATATATAATTTTCATTTGGCTTAGTTCATTATTGAACTTATGTGTAACCGGTCATGCGAACTTTATAACTCACGTTTAGTTCATACAAATATTTTGAAACCATACTTAAAAACAAAGTGAAAATTTCATTGGGCTGTGGAAAAATCTGTGCAAAAAGTATATAAAATTTAACTCTAACAAATAATTTTTTTATCAATAAAAAATAAGTGTTAAATTTACACACAAAAAAATTTACGAAATTTTTCTCAATTTACAATTTAAATTGAGTTTAAAAAATATTCATTAAAAATTTAATTGATGTCAAACAAAAATTTTGTTTTAATTGGAAGTACAAAAATCAGAATCACAAAAATAATAGTATCAAGTTAATTTTTTAATTGGATCAATTAACTTTTTAAAATTGACCTCAATTAATTTTTTTAAATTGATACTATCATTTCTGTGATTTGAAGACATTTCCAATTAAAAATTAATTGATGCATTAATTTCGTGATTGAATAGAAAAATTTTTTTTTGGTGTGTATTCCTTAGTGTTTTAACTACGGAAAATTTTTTTTCTGTGTATTAGGATCATAAAGCCAGAAAAGGAACAGTGGCTGATAATAACTGAAAATAGATTATTTAAGTTTAGAATCAAAGAGTATTTGAATATAAAGAGAATATAAATTTTGTAGCAAGATATTTTTTCTGGTCCATAAAAGTTTGAGTTTGTCGAAAAAACATTCAAAAACCTGATTTACGTTTCGGCGATACCCGTTTTAAAAAACTTTTTTCTTAGCTCGTATGTTGAACATTGAAAAACGTGAAAAATTTCCATAGTCTTTAGTAAGATTATGTATTTGCAATGGGAAAAAAGCTTTTCGTCGCCTCATTATTTTACTTTTCCAAAGATTTTGAAAATTCAGCTGTCGGTTACTTTAAACGTTTTTAACATCTCGACTTTTGCAAAACTTGGGAAAAATTTTCGACTTTTTAAAATTTCTAAAAATTGAATTATTACTTCTCCGTTATTCTAAACATGAAATTTGGAAAGTTCGCAATTTATATCCTTTAATTAGTATTATGGTTATCTAAAAATTAGGTCACAAAGACCTTTGTTATTACTATTAATTATTGCAGGTTTAGGATATTAATATAGCAACTTCGGGTATGATTCTTCTGGATAATCAATCGTTAATATTTGATGTTTTACATATACCTTCAATTAAAATGTAAAAAATTCTATTGTCTGACATGCAAACCAATCTAGCGATTACAACCAATCCTATGATAGATTTCTTTTTTCTTCACGACTCAAATTAGTTTATCTAGTTCCAAAGATTGTGATGGTGTCGTCTGGACTTCATTAGTATGCATTATTAATCAAAAATTTAAATTTTCTCTAAGAGTGTTTTTTTTTTCCTTGCAAATAATTTTTTTTGAAATTGTGTTAAACGATTGTTTTTTTTCGGTTTTTATTTCTGCCATTCATACTGCAATTTTTCAAACATCGAACGCATAGAATACACAAATGACTGTCCCTGGTAGTCTTCTTTAATGGTTCGAATAATAAATACAGTATGCGATCACTGGTGTCTACCGAAAATACTTGAAATGTACATAACACAAGTAAAGCGGCAGTTATGTGGCTAATTTTACTATTATTAAAAGATTTATATGGCATATGTGCTGTGGACAGTGGATTTAGAAGGAGATTAATATGGTTGAGTAGATATGAATGGGCAAAATCCACAACGAAAAAATTTTGTAAACATTGATATGGAAAGATTATGCAATCCTAAATTTTATGGAAAAGCAATTTACACTATATTTACGGCAAATTTCATTAAAGTCTATAAGAAATTTTTATTAAGAAATAAATTCAGTAATTTTTCCTTTCAATTTTTTTTAATTTAGTAACGTAATCTTTGAATTTGCGTCGCTTCGTTAAAAATCCGTATTTCTTTGACGGTAAGGCAAATCTTTCTTTAAAAGTAAAGAAAAAATTTTCTTCATTTAAATAATCATTTTTAAAATTAACTGAGAGAAGAACGGTTTAATCTTTTTTTTTGTTCTGTAAGCAATATATAGCTTTTTGTTTTCTTTTAACCTGAATTGCAAAAAGATATTTTAAAAATCGATAAATGAAATATGTTCCCTAGTTTAATTTTATGGCGACTGAGAATTAATTTAGATAGCACGTCCAAAAATTGCCTTAAAGAAGCAAATATCTTTGGCTAGAATCGGAGCAACGTAATACGAATCTTATCACTGAGTGCTGCCCGATGTCGCATGTTAAGCCTCAAATGACAAGGGACCTCCTTTTTTATAGGGCCGATCCGAACGCCTTCCCATTGCAGTGAAACCACTTTAGAGAAGCTTTGTAACCCTTCAGAAAATGTCACCAGCATTACTGAGGTGGGAATAATCACCGCTGAAAAACTTTTGGTGTCGGTTTCGTAGCAGGAATTCGAACCCGACGACCTTGTGTTATGCAAGGCGTGGCATGGTCCAACCATTGCACGGCGACGGTGGATTATCCCACCTCAGTAATGCTGTGACATTTCTGAGTATTTCAAAGCTTCTCAAAAAGTGTGTTACTACAATGTGGACGCCGTTCGGAGCTTGGATATTAAAAAAGTAATGAGGAGAATTTTCACGCACTGTGGTACACAATGGACTGAATATGTCTAGAGTGAGCCTGATACAAGTCAATCGGCTGCCACTACTAACCTAGAACCTGGCCTCGAATCCAATACCTACAAATCTTTAGGAACAGAAAAAATTTGGATCCAAGTAAAATCTGTTTTTTTTTTTTAAATTGGGGCAGATGGACATAAGTAATCTAATTATATTCTTATAATTAAACTCAAACGCTAAAAGTAACTTTATGTTTATTGGGCTGAAGAATTTTTCTCGCAGCCCAATGAAATTTTCTTTAGTTCCGTATGTTTTCAAAATTGTTATGAACTTTATCGAGCAACGAAAAAGATATTTACGGGTATTAATGAATTATACAACCTATTATAAGGATATTACAATTTACACAATACTTAAAGACAAAAATGTCTTTTAAAAATAATGACATTTAATTAAAAAGTAAGATTTATAACTTTTAGCTTAAAAAATATTAAACGTTTTTTATTAAATATATTTTATGTAATTTTTTTATTAGTACCAATGATTCAAAATCAAGACCTGAAACAAACTGGAATACAATTTGGTCCAATTTTGAAAATTTAGGTGTGAACCAACACCTAAACGTCCTAAGTTTTATTTCCAGAATTTATTTGACATTTTCCTCTCTATTTCAGACTTACTCAATTTTGAACCACGGACCGTCGTGAATGGGCGAAGGTTCTGCAAGAAATGGCAACAGTGGATATCAATTTTCGAAGAAAATCATCCTTCAGTGAGTGAGGCACATTTTCACCTCAGTGGAGCGTCCAAATAAACAGAAATTGCCGCATTGCGGTCAAGGCATTACTGTGTGAATGGTGTTTCGCTATTCTGTGAGATGATATACGAAACTTTTATTTGCCGCGAATTTGGAAGATATGGATGTGGACCGATATGTGGTTTCAGCAGGACGGTGCCACTTGCACATAGCTAACGTAAACAATGGCCTTCTTTTGCGACAAAAAATCAATGGTTCGGTTATCTGCACGTAATGGGATGTCAACCTAGGCGCCGCCAAAGAGTCATGTGATTGACACCGTTGGACTTTTTTTCTTTGGGGTTTTATATTGTAAAAGAAAAGTGTACGATCGAAAGCCGCACAATTCAAGAGCTAAAAAGCATGAGATAATTCGCACATTAAGGCATAGAAACTCCATTATGCCTCAGCGTCATCGGAAAAATTTGGACCATCGGAATGAGGTGTGCGCACGAGGTCGCGGCGCGCCATTTGGCCGATATTTTGTCACCATACATAATTTAAGTAATACTCAATATAATTCATAATAAAATAAAATAGCAAAATAGATTTCCTAAATAACTTAGTGTTTGAAATTTGAAATTGATAATTTTAAACCACATTTAATTAATTTGAAAATTTTTTGTAAGAAATTTTGTCAAGTATGTTTCAAAAATTCTATATGAAGCTAATCGTGTACTGAAAATAATATTTACGTGGTTAGTAAAGATAACGCAAGCTACATTTTAGGATGTGCAATTTTACACATATACTAAAGACAACATGTCTTTACAATAATGAATTTTTTTTTATACCCCCCCACCGGATAGGAATGTGGGGTATATTTAACTTTGATCAATGTCCGTTTGTATACACATCGAAATATTGCTCTAAGACCGCCATAAGTATATATATTTTGGTCGTGTGAAATTCTGAGTCGAAATAATAGCATGTAACGTCCATTACCGTTCCGTTTGCTTTGAAAATCACGTCTATACTTTCCCGAACGAAAACAAGCAGTCCGCCTAAAAACTTTAGTGTAAGTAATTCTTAATTGATTGTATGTCGGATGGTATTGCAAATGGGTCATATTGGACCAGCTTTTACTAAAGCCCCCATAAAACCGATCACTCAGAATTTAACTCCGGAGCCTCTTGAGGAGCAAAATTCATGCGATCTCCGTTTGAAATTGTGCGTGTGTACGTGTGTAGTCTTTAACAACCGTGTCGAAAAATTGGTCCATATCGGTCCATAATTATATATACCCCCATATAATACGGATCCCCATAATTTGGATCCTCCGGAGCCTCTGAGGAG
>PGFW01033088.1:5974-19973 GCA_003123925.1 Haematobia irritans | reverse complement strand
AAATGTCATGGGACCAAATCTAACGTTTCAAATAAAGAACTTATGAGATTTTTTGCAAATTTTAGCGTTTTTTTTTTAAAAAGTTATCAAGCTCTTAACAAATCACCCTTTATATGCAACCATTGTGCCCAATGCATAACAACTAATAGGGAAAATCTAAAACATCAATTCAACATGTTTTTCTACAGAAATAGTTAGCAATGAAGAAAGGAAGATTTTCAATTCGTTAACCTGAAACATTAGATGTAAATTCAATAATTTAACTACCTCCTGGCGATTGGTCGTGCTGAAAACCCATTCTTGTTTTCTACGTGATTGTTGTATGAGCTTTATCAAACGCAGAAAAATCTCAGAATGATCAACGGAAGAGGTATTTATGATAATTTCGCTAAAAAAACCAATAACATAATTGGCGCGCTTTTGCTGTCACAACTGAATACCTCATTGCTGCTTTTACAGAGTATATGTGTTAACCGATGGATGGATAAATAAAATAAATTCTAGCTACGCTCAGTGTACGATAAACGGCGAAAGGAAACGAGTGAAAATTCAAAATAAGCAAGTTGGCCGCCCGGTGGAAAAATATCTCGAAAATTAAGACAAATCTTGCTACATTTTTTAAACAGTTTACATATGTTATATATAATTACGTTTGAAAAAGCACTTAACTCATTCAATAACCTGCTGAAAATAAGAATTGTCATTTAAATACAAAAGGAAAAACAATAGTGTCGAAATGCTAGTTTTTAAGTTTTTTTTTTCATAAAAAATTAAGTGAAATTTTCTTGGTATTGAAAAACGAATGTAACGTAAAGTTTATGTCAGAAAGAATTTAAATGAATGTATTTTATATGTACTATATATATGTGTATTTCAATAATCATACGTTCTATACAAAACCAAAAAGAAATGTGTTCCCAGTGATTGTGTCTGATTTTTTTTGTTTTTCAAAAAATGTTATGCAAAATAAATTTTTGCAGTCTATCAGATTTATAGAATTTCTCCACGAAACAGTTCAGGCTGATATAAAAAACAAGGAAGTCGGCCCGCCCGACTTCCTATTAACCCACATTGGTTAATAGATAAGAGTATTATGGCCGAATTTGAGGAAATCGCACAACATATATGATTTGGGATCTACTTCTAAATCTGAATGATTTCGATGATAATTGTCAAAGTTTTATTGGTTTTTACAAACATATACTTGCCGCTAATTTTGAGTAAGATTGGTTAATAAATGAGGATGTTATGGTCCCAGAAAAGTAAAAATGAACAATGAAAAAAGAAAGATTTTCAATCGTAGACCTGAATAATTTTTACGGTTGTTACCTTTCTGAATCTTGGCATTGGTCGTGCTGAAACCCATTTATTGTTTTCTACGTGATTGTTGTATGAGCTTTTTTACTCAAAGAGAAAAATCTCAGAATGATCAACGAAGAGATATTTATGATAATTTCCGCTAAAAGAAACAATAACATAGTGGCCGCGCTTTTTGCTGTCACAAGCAGATACCTCATTGTGCTTTTCAGAGTATATGTGTAACCCGATGGATGGATAAAAATAAAATTAATTCTAGCCCACGCTCAGTGTACGATAAACGGCGAAAGAAACGAGTGAAATATAAAATAAAGCAAGTTGGTCCGTCTGGCTGGCAAAAATATCTCGAAAATTAAGACAAAATTCTTGCTAAAATTTTTTAAAGAGTTCACATATATTATATATAATACGTTTGAAAAAGCACTTAATTCATTTCATAAACCACGCCTGAAAATAAGAATTTGCCATTTTTTAATACAAAAAGGCGAAAAATAGTTCGAAATGGGCTTAGTTTTTTCATAAAAAGTGAAGTGAAATTGGTCTGCTATTGCAAAAAAGAAATTAAAGTAAAGTTTATGTCAGAAAAAATTTTAAATGAATGTATTTTATATGTACTATATATATATTGTATTTATAATAATCATACGTGCATATATAAAACCAAAAAAGATGTGTCCTAGTGATTTGGTTTGATTTTTTTGGTTTCAAAAAGGTGTTATGCCCAAAATAAATTTGGTGCAGTTTTATCAGATTTATAGAATTTCTCACGAAAACTGTTCCTGTCTGATAAAAACAAGTGGTAAAGTTAGGAAGTCGGTCGGGCCGACTATATTATACCTTAACGACATTCGTTAATAAATTAAGACTATTCATTGAGCCAAATTTGAGATAAAACTCGCGCTAGCATATATATTTGGAATATATGTCCTAAATCTGAATACATTTCGATGAATTTCAAATTTTATTGTTTTTACAAATATTACTTTGCTGCTAAAATTTGAGTAAGATCGCTTTAAGTAAATGCAGTGAAAAAGTGGAACCCACCCGGAAGAAAACTTTTGATTAACTTTAAAAATTTTTTTGAAAAATATTTAACTAAACATTGTATTGACAAAGCGCTGTCAGCACGCCGGATTCACAAAAATAAGTAAATATTTTTGAGACAAATTTACAAGAAAATTTATTAGAATAAATTTAATTTTCACTTTTCAAAGAAATTTTGTAGTTTGAAGGAAAAATTGGAGTTCGAAAAGTGCCAAAATCGTTCTTAGTGACATACGAATTCAGATGGACGCCTTTTGCCGTAAATTTACAAAATTTAAAAAATTGAACTATTTTGTGAAAAATACGAATTTAGTAAATCTTTATGCTTAATTTGTGTATAATTTTTTCCGTTTCTTAGTTCATTTATTTGTTTTTAAGGTTTCCCAAGTAAAGGGAATTTTTAATTGTAATTGATAAAAGAAAATAATTTTTCTATGTCACATAAAAATAAATAGAAATACATACAAATTTGTATTTATTTATTATTTAAATGCTTATTACATACTATATGATGCTAAAATGAAGATCAATTTTGTTTGCGTGAGTGTTTCTAGTGATTGTGTATGTTTTTTTTTTTCAAAAAAAAAGTGCCATCGCAAAAAAGAATCCGTCAGTCTGAATATATATTGAATTTCTCATAACCTGTTGACGCTGACATACATAAATAGGTAAATAATGTGGTATTCTTGTTCTCCAAGTATATGTTAGGTTTGGCAAAAAATATTGGATTTTTATTCTCATTTTGCACATTTAGTTTGCTTTCCACTTGTGAAACATGAACTTCAGTACCAGCCTTTACACGTCTTTAATAATTTATTACATATAAAAAATCATATCAGTCTTTACAAAATATTTTTTATTTATTGCTTTGGAACTCATACCCTGTACAGAAAATATGCAAGTGTAAGTAGCAAAATGTTTATAATAATGTCCTGAAAAAATAGAGAAAATAAAAATAGCATCATTCCATCTATTTGTTCCACCTCTGGTACACGTATTATTTGATTGCGCAACAGTTTCTCATTGCTTTACACAGGGTTGAATTGAATAACGACGTTTTAATCATAGATTATTGTCTTATTTGAAGACACAGTAATTCAACTAAATATAAGTGTTTCGCGGGTATTGCTACTTATTGGAATCACATGTGTCTAAATTTATCCCAAGTATCTGAGCTGGCATTTTATTAAACATATTAAGGGAATTTCAAGATTCAAAACGTAAGACATTCAAGCAGACGATTTAGAATAGAGCGTAATATGTTATGTTTATTTGAATGGTATTCCCGTCAGATAGTTTGGAACTTATTTCTTAAAGTGAAGTATGGCCATTTAATTAAGAGTGCCGTTCTGGTGTCGCATTAAAACAAAGTGACCCTTCTTAAGGTTAAAAATAATAACTAATTTAGAAGAAGTATGAACTTCGTATAACGCATTTGCATCACTTTCTTATGGTTGAATCCGAATTCAGTGTTTTGCACGGAACCTAAGAAATTTGTACATTTTTATTCTTACTTCTGAGGCCAAATAAGTTAAAAATTACCAATTAAAAATTATGAAACAAACGACTTATAAAAAATTGAATTACAAGACAATATGTTAACGGAATCAATGCGTTGGAAACTTTTCTATTCCAGTTTTGAGAATTTGTGTCCTTATTTTTACGAACTTCAACACCCTATGACATATAAGATATAAAAACAATTTTTGGCTTTAACTAATTCAAATACGTTGGTTTATTGTAAATATATTAGTCTGTATTGTCACACATGAGACTGAATAAGTCTAAGTAAGCCTAGTCTGTTCAAGAATGCTCCTATTACATTTCTGCAACTACTTTGGTTGGCTTGTATAGCATGAGATGAAACTCAAAGGAAAATCTTGTAAATTTGCGCTTCATTTATACACCCTCAAAAAAAAATCGCCTTCTTCTAACATATGCTCAAACATATTTTGCAAGGAAGCACATATAGTATTGGGATACCGCCGAAACATTAAATATGTTTGTTTTATGTGAACATATTATATGTTTGGAAGCATTTTGAGTCCAAGAATCAAGTATATGCTTGGAAGAATTCCCAAAGAAGATTATGTTCCATTCTCTTCACATAATTTTCACTTCCACGAAATGTTCGAGTTCTTCGATCTTTTTCGTAATACAAATATGCTATTTTTTTTCAAACGTCTATTCTCTGCTTCCGAATATCTATTCTCTTTATTTCGATTACTCATTCTACTATTCAAATTAAATAATATTTAGACATAAGCCATTACCAAATTTTGGCCTTATTATAAAAAACAGTTTCCGAAACAACATACATTCACAGAAATTGCTCTCATTTCATTCTCTCGCCTGTGTTATGTTGATATTTTTTATTCAACCCTCCCGGTTTCCATTCTATTTTTTTCTCTATACTAACTCTTCTCTCTTCTGTAAACGCTCTCTGAATAAAGTATCACAACATATAATATGTTTACTCGAAATTTGTAAATTTATATATGTTACATTCACACAGATTATTTTTATGAAACATTCATGCCCCAAACATAATATATTCTAATATATCTAAACATTATGTGTCCAACATTTTTTGTGTTTAGTTTAGGAACATTACATGTTGCACTTAAATATATTTGTTTAAAAATTGTGCCCGAAACACATTTATTTATATCCGGAACATATTGAAAACATATTTTTTCTAACAGTGTATATATGAATAACAAAATTGTCTCAGACGAATCTTTGTTGTTATATCTCTCATAAAAAATATGTTATCCAGTATTTATGCTTTATGTAGAACCTAATTGCGTGAAAAAACGGGTGGGGCTTACAAATGCCTCACACGACTCATAACAAATAAAATATTTGCCAAGTTAATCACATTACTCTTTGCATTTTTTTTATCGGTAAGGCGGCATTTATATGTAACCTTCGATTGCGATATAGTGATTTGTTTTCTTGTCAAAGTTTAACACATTTGTAGGGCTTATAATAACTTTTAATGTTCTGTAAAATCCGTCTACTAGACAATAGCAAATGTTAACGACCCCATATTATGTTCTGGACTGACTCAGAATCACACACGTCAATTTGTTGTTTTCAGAGAAAGGCCGAAGTTCTGCTTGGCGGATTCTTCACGAAATTTGACGTACAGAGGAATTTTCCTGAAACAAAGGCGAACATCTTATGAATTTGGAAAAATCGGCATCAATATCAGGCATATTTTTAAGATATAGCTCTTCTATCATATTCCCGTCATTTTGTAATATCTCCCATTTAATTTATTTATTTTAAATAAAATACTTTGTTTGCCACTTCTTGCATAAGTTACAAACTGTAAAAAGCTACCCGGTTCCAAAGATTTTTTTTGTGTCTTTACTTTAACAATTTTCGTACAGTACGATTCGGAATTCCGAGCCAAAAGATCTGAAATAAAAGTACAGGATATTTTAAGACATCTAAATTCTTTTTAATTTAAATTTGGCGTTTGTGTTCTTTCTTCTAGCGGATTTATGTGTTTTGCTTCTAGGAAGCAAATTTTAATTTTTCGTATTTTATCAGCTTTTTTTCTTCATAGTTTACAAAGTCGCTGTTAAAAACGAGTTAACGACGACAATATTCCAATTCAGACTTGCTGACTTGTCAGCAGAAAAATTATGCTATGTTTTCCAAGTAAAGAACGTCTTTAAAATAACAGTGTTGAAAACATTATCCTATTTTTGAACGATTTTTTGCTTTATATCAAGATGCCAAAAAGACAACAAATTTAAAAACAATTTCATTATATTTAAAGTATTTTTATGAAGTTTTAAAGTCAAGTTGACCTTACCCCAAAAAAATTTTCTTTCATGTTATGATGCCCATTTTTAAGTCAAATCACTTAATTATAAGGACAATACGACTTCATTGAAAAGTTTATCGACTTTTGGACAAAAAAAAAAAACTTTATATTAGAGAAATGCGTCTTTTATGTTAAGCAAAATTTGCATTCGTATTTTAAGGACATGAAATCTTTGGCCTCACGACAATATTTTTTTCAGTGTAGTTTTAAAAAATGTCCACGCAGTTCTTGATTATACTTGAAATTCTGGAATTTTTGAAAAGCCATGGAAGGACGTTTGTGCACAAGCAAATGTATGTCTATGCATATTTTAAGAAATCTTTATACAGAATATAACCCTGGCTATGCTATAAAAGATAAAAAAAAGATTCGGTGTGCTTATGAATTCCGGTTTATTCACAACATCGAATACATTATTGTTTTAATTTGAAAGGTTTAACTCAATTTAAATGGTTTGCAGCTTCACCTGTTATACTCGTATATGGCAAAGTTTATATTATTATATATTATACTATTTTTTGTAGTTTACTATTGTAATAAAATTCCAATGTGCATATGAGTAATATTATTGTAAGGCCCCAATATTATTTGTACTCATCCTCTCTAAAGTTGTTTCTTGCTCTTACAACTAATCAGTTTTTCAGAATTAGATATATATGTATCTCCCATTGAAACCATGCACGCAGAAAAAAGTGAACCCGCCATGAAAGAAAATTTAGGTTTGTCTGAAATTGGAAATTTAGAGGTATTTTGAAAATCCAGAGGTATTTTAGGACCATATAGAGGTGTGTCGAAAATGGTCCGTATCGGTCCATGTTTTGGTATAGTCGCCATATAGACCGATCTCCCGATTTTTATTCTTGGGCTTCTATAAACTGAATTTATTACCCGATTTGCTTGAAATTGAAAAATCTAGAGGTATTTTAAGATCACAAGATAGGTGTTGTCGCAAAATGGTGCTATTGGTCCATATTTGGTGTAGCCCCATATTAGGACCGATCTCCCGGCTTTATTTCTTTGGGCTTCTAGAATCCGTAGGAAAACAGTAATTAGTAAAATTCCAGTGCCTTATTCTAGTTAATGAACTATTCCTAACTGCTTTCAGTTTACAGATTTTTTTTTTACTGAAAATAAGTAAATTTTATTATTTCACACAAACTTTAACTTAATGTGAAATAAAATGGCTAAATAAGTTGATGAACATTTTTTCCTTTAGTTTAGAAGGCACTTTTTTCTGGGTGTAGAACACACACGATCATTTTCTTCTGTTGAACCAACTTGATTTTGCAAAAACATTAACATATTGCTAAAGTTAGTTGTCCCCATGGGAACAACAGTTTAGAACGCGTTTCAGCACATTTGGACCCCTTGAAAATTATCGCCGTTATTTGCCATGAACTTATGCTATAAGTATATAAGGCTAGCGCAATCGAACAAACTAAACTATAGTCGAACACGTTTATAAATTACTCCGTTATAACGAAATGTCGGTTAAAGGAATCGTTTTCAAGTTTTTCCAATGACAAAGTTTATAAAGGACACGGTTATAACGGTTAGGATATGATACTCAGCAGAAACTGGGTAAGTAGTTGAGGTGGAAAACTGCTTACCAGGAGTATTTGTGCCATACTCCAACAATATCGTATTCTTCAGAATAATGACGTGGCATAACACGAAAATATCGATTTTCATGAGTACTACCTCGTTGCAAATACATTTGTTGTTTATTTCTTCAAACTACATAATTAAGTCACTGAAGTCAACATCAATAACAAATCAACTCTGCCCATACTTGAAAGTGGATACCACAAAGGCTAAACAAAATTAATTTGAAAACACCCTCAAAATGTTTAAATAATGCACTTGTTTTATTTGTTGTTTTTATGGAAAACAATTGAAATGTTGTGTCC
The DNA here is from genome assembly GCA_003123925.1 of Haematobia irritans. Lineage (NCBI taxonomy): Eukaryota > Metazoa > Arthropoda > Insecta > Diptera > Muscidae > Haematobia > Haematobia irritans. The sequence continues at coordinate 11,861 of PGFW01033088.1, read as the reverse complement.
GAAATATGTGCTCTTCAAATTCGTCCATTTGTAAAAATAGTACATTGGAGCAAAGAAAATCATTTTGTTTCAAATTTAGACTTGTTTTGCCTTTAAACAACAATTTTGCTTTATTTCTCGTCGCATCCGAATGGTTATGAGAAAAAAGACAGAGCGAGTATTTAAAATTCTTAATGAGCTTTGGTAAACTGGTCGCGTCATACTACAGTATTTCACGATAGAAGAGAATTCGAAATTTTTTGACACATTTAACATATTAGAAGAGCGAGGAGAAAATGTAAAGACATGTTAATTTATTTACTTGTGTTTGTTTTATTATTGTTTTGTATTTTCAATTTTGTTAATTCATTCAGTTTTGGATACTGTTTTCCTTGTCTTAGTTTGTGTTTTTTTATATATTGCAATATTTCGTTTCGGAAAGGGCATTGAGAGGGGTGCAACTTTACATGTGTGTGGATTTTATGTTGGCGTATAAATTTACCCAGGAAAAACTCCTATTACCAGGTATAAGTACAAGTATGCCTGCGCCAAATAGGTAGCAACTTCTTCGTACATATATCAGCAGTAAGACTTTTACATGGGCATGACATTGGAGGAAAGTGCTTCGGTGCAAGCATACCAGCAGTCGAAAAATAAGTGCTTCGTCGCAAGCATACCAGCTCTCCAAAAATAATAGCTTTTATTGATTTTGGTATTGATTCCTAGCCAAAGATAAATGTATTTTTACCGATCTATCTGGTCTTAAAGCTAGGACCACTAAAATTAAGATTAGGATACATATCTCATTTATGGAATTTTCATTTTCCTTTCACGGTATATTAATAAAGCTATTTGGGTATCCTTTGGGATAAAATTTGTTTCCTATAATTCAATAAATATTTTGGATATCCAACCAGGTTTTTCCAATCCGTTTTCTGCCTTCCATTTAGACCATCGATGAAGGCTTAACACTGAGTTTTCTGAAAGCGTATTCTGCGAGTGATAAATGTTTACATACAAAGAAACAAACGTTTGAATGCGGGTATCGCAAACGATGTTCTTTTCTTCCAGGTTTAAATTTCTTCCAATAGTTTTATCACATTTTTCACCAAAAAATATTTTTGGTACAAACAATCACTTCATGTTTTATTTAAGACATGGCTCCATTTCTTAAATAATACACATTTTGTGATTTCGTGGTAAAAATTTAATATAGTACTTTACAATGCCGAACATCCATTTACATTTTATTTATTGAATAACACGCGCACAACAGGAATACAAAAGTCTTATAAGTTAGTACGAAACGGAATATCCTATAATTTTTAAAATATTATAACTAATATAAACATATAAATCTTGTGATAGTTTTTGGAATATATTCAAAATTACATTATTTTCGTTTCTAAAAGTTCTACATGCATCAGGTTCTGATAAGAACCATGTTTGTTTTAGTTCTTTGAGAATTCTAAATTTTCGTCTAAGCGTGCTAGAAAATCTACTCAAATAACTCCTTTCATAGTATGTGAAACCTAAATTCTGGATAAATTTAAAATCTGATGTCTAAGAGTTAAAATCGAGAGGTTGGTCTACTAGGGGACTATACCAAAACATGTATCCGTATCCGTTATACGCACAATATTCGGACCGTATTCTAGGAGCCACCGTGGTGCAATGGTTAGCATGCCAGAAAATTTAGGTTTGTCTGAAATTGGAAATTTAGAGGTATTTTGAAAATCCAGAGGTATTTTAGGACCATATAGAGGTGTGTCGAAAATGGTCCGTATCGGTCCATGTTTTGGTATAGTCGCCATATAGACCGATCTCCCGATTTTTATTCTTGGGCTTCTATAAACTGTATTTATTACCCGATTTGCTTGAAATTGAAAATCTAGAGGTATTTTAAGATCACAAATAGGTGTGTCGCAAATGGTGCCTATTGGTCCATATTTTGGTGTAGCCCCCATATAGACCGATCTCCCGGCTTTATTTCTTGGGCTTCTAGAATCCGTAGAAAACAGTATTAGTAAAATTCCATGCCTTATTCTAGTTAATGAACTATTCCTAACTGCTTTCAGTTTAATTTTTTTTTTACTGAAATAAGTAAATTTTATTATTTCACACAAACATTTAACTTAATGGAAATAAAATGGCTAAACTAAGTTGATGAACATTTTTTCCTTTAGTTTAGAAGGCACTTTTTTCTGGGTGTAGAACACACACGATCATTTTCTTCTGTTGAACCAACTTGATTTTGCAAAAACATTAACATATTGCTAAAGTTAGTTGTCCCCATGGGAGACACAGTTTAGAACGCGTTTTCAGACATTTGGACCCCTTGAAAATTATCGCCGTTATTTGGCCATGAACTTATGCTATAATATATAAGGCTTACGCAATCGAACAAACTAAACTCATAGTCGAAACACGTTTATAAATTACTCCGTTATAACGAAATGTCGGTTAAAGGAATCGTTTTCAAGTTTTTCCAAGTGACAAAGTTTATAAAAGGACACGGTTATAACGGTTAGGATATGATACTCAGCAGAAACTGGGTAAGTAGTTGAGGTGGAAAACTGCTTACCAGGAGTATTTGTGCCATACTCCAAACAATATCGTATTCTCAGAATAATGACGTGGCATAACACGAAAATATCCGATTTTCATGAGTACTACCTCGTTGCAAATACATTTGTTGTTTATTTCTTCAAACTACATAATTAAGTCACTGAAGTCAACATCAATAACAAATCAACTCTGCCCATACTTGAAAGTGGATACCACAAAGGCTAAACAAAATTAATTTGAAAACACCCTCAAAATGTTTAAATAATGCACTTGTTTTATTTGTTGTTTTTATGGAAAACAATTGAAATGTTGTGTCCGAAATATGTGCTCTTCAAATTCGTCCATTTGTAAAAATAGTACATTGGAGCAAAGAAAATCATTTTGTTTCAAATTTAGACTTGTTTTGCCTTTAAACAACAATTTTGCTTTATTTCTCGTCGCATCCGAATGGTTATGAGAAAAAAGACAAGAGCGAGTATTTAAAATTCTTAATGAGCTTTGGTAAACTGGTCGCGTCATACTACAGTATTTCACGATAGAAGAGAATTCGAAATTTTTTGACACATTTAACATATTAGAAGAGCGAGGAGAAAATGTAAAGACATGTTAATTTATTTACTTGTGTTTGTTTTATTATTTGTTTGTATTTTCAATTTTGTTAATTCATTCAGTTTGGATACTGTTTTCCTTGTCTTAGTTTGTGTTTTTTTATATATTGCAATATTTCGTTTCGGAAAGGGCATTGAGAGGGGGTCAACTTTACATGTGTGTGGATTTTATGTTGGCGTATAAATTTACCCAGGAAAAACTCCTATTACCAGGTATAAGTACAAGTATGCCTGCGCCAAATAGGTAGCAACTTCTTCGTACATATATCAGCAGTAAGACTTTTACATGGGCATGACATTGGAGGAAAGTGCTTCGGTGCAAGCATACCAGCAGTCGAAAAATAAGTGCTTCGTCGCAAGCATACCAGCTCTCCAAAAATAATAGCTTTTATTTAAAAAATGTCCACGCAGTTCTTGATTATACTTGAAATTCTGGAATTTTTGAAAAGCCATGGAAGGACGTTTGTGCACAAGCAAATGTATGTCTATGCATATTTTAAGAAATCTTTATACAGAATATAACCCTGGCTATGCTATAAAAGATAAAAAAAGATTCGGTGTGCTTATGAATTCCGGTTTATTCACATACATCGAATACATTATTGTTTTAATTTGAAAGGTTTAACTCAATTTAAATGGTTTGCAGCTTCACCTGTATACTCGTATATGGCAAAGTTTATTTATTATATATTATACTATTTTTTGTAGTTTACTATTGTAATAAAATTCCAATGTGCATATGAGTAATATTATTGTAAGGCCCCAATATTATTTGTACTCATCCTCTCTAAAGTTGTCTTGCTCTTACAACTAATCAGTTTTTCAGAATTAGATATATGTATCTCCCATTGAAACCATGCACGCAGAAAAAAGTGAACCCGCCATGAAAGAAAATTTAGGTTTGTCTGAAATTGGAAATTTAGAGGTATTTTGAAAATCCAGAGGTATTTAGGAACCATATAGAGGTGTGTCGAAAATGGTCCGTATCGGTCCATGTTTTGGTATAGTCGCCATATAGACCGATCTCCCGATTTTTATTCTTGGGCTTCTATAAACTGTATTTATTACCCGATTTGCCTTGAAATTGAAAATCTAGAGGTATTTTAAGATCACAAATAGGTGTGTCGCAAATGGTGCCTATTGGTCCATATTTTGGTGTAGCCCCCATATAGACCGATCTCCCGGCTTTATTTCTTGGGCTTCTAGAATCCGTAGAAAACAGTATTAGTAAAATTCCATGCCTTATTCTAGTTAATGAACTATTCCTAACTGCTTTCAGTTTAAGATTTTTTTTTAACTGAAATAAGTAAATTTTATTATTTCACACAAAATTTAACTTAATGGAAATAAAATGGCTAAACTAAGTTGATGAACATTTTTTCCTTGCACGCAGAAAAAAGTGAACCCCGGCATGAAAGAAAATTTAGGTTTGTCTGAAATTGGAAATCTAGAGGTATTTTGAAAATCCAGAGGTATTTTAGGACCATATAGAGGTGTGTCGAAAATGGTCCGTATCGGTCCATGTTTTGGTATAGTCGCCATATAGACCGATCTCCCGATTTTTATTCTTGGGCTTCTATAAACTGTATTTATTACCCGATTTGCTTGAAATTGAAAATCTAGAGGTATTTTAAGATCACAAATAGGTGGTGTGGCAAATGGGGTGCCTATTGGTCCATATCTTTGGTGTAAGCCCCATATAGGACCGATCTCCCGGCTTTATTCTTTTGGGCTTCTAGAATCGCGTAGGAAAACAGTATTAGTAAAATTCCAGTGCCTTATTCTAGTTAATGAACTATTCCTAACTGCTTTCAGTTTACAGATTTTTTTTTACTGAAATAAGTAAATTTTATTATTTCACACAAACATTTAACTTAATGAGAATAAAATGGCTAAACTAAGTTGATGAACATTTTTTCCTTTAGTTTAGAAGGCACTTTTTTCTGGGTGTAGAACACACACGATCATTTTCTTCTGTTGAACCAACTTGATTTTGCAAAAACATTAACATATTGCCTAAAGCTAGTTGTCCCCATGGGAACAACACAGTTTAGAACGCGTTTCAGCACATTTGGACCCCTTGAAAATTATGCGCCTTATTTGCCATGAAACTTATGCTATACAGTATTATGAAGGCTACGCAATCGAACAAGCTAAACTATAGTCGAACACGTTTATAAATTACTCCCTTATAACGAAATGTCGGTTAAAGGAATCGTTTTCAAGTTTTTCCAATGGACAAAGTTTATAAAAGGACACGGTGGTATAACGGTTAGGATGATGTACTCAGCAGAAACTGGGTAAGTAGTTGAGGTGGAAAAACTGCTTACCAGGAGTATTTGTGCCATACCTCCAACAATTATCAGTATCTCAGGAATAATGACGTACATAACACGAAAATATCGATTTTCCATGAGTACCTACCTCGTTGCAAATACATTTGTTGTTTATTTCTTCAAACTACATAATTAAGTCACTGAAGTCAACATCACATAACAAAATCAACTCTGCCCATACTTGAAAGTGGATACCCACAAAGGGCTAAACAAAATTAATTTGAAAACACCCTCTCAAAATGTTTAAATAATGCACTTGTTGTTATTTGTTGTTTTTTATGGAAAAACAAAACTGTGAAAATGTGGGGTGTGGGTGGTCCGGTGAAATAGTGGTGGCTGTCGTGGTCGAGAATGTGGTGCATTTGTAAGTACAATTAGTCACCGATCGTGGAGCCA
>PGFW01033076.1:18899-29261 GCA_003123925.1 Haematobia irritans | reverse complement strand
TCAGTCCATAATTATGATAGCCCCCATATAAACCGATCCCCAGATTTGAACCTCCGTGCCTTTTGGAGAAGCAAAAATTCATCCAATCTGGTTTGAAAATTTTGTACTTGTGTGGTAGTATATGATATTTAAAACCATGCCAAAAGTGGCCATATAAGTCCCATAATCATATGACTAACTCACAATTTAGAAAAACATGTTAAGAAGTTTTAAAATACCACAAACCCAAGAATCGATGTGGTTGACATTCTTTCATAGAAGTTTCTACGCAATCCACGGTGGAGGGTACATAAGATTCGGCCTGGCCGAACTTACGGCCGTATATACTTGTTTTAATTTATATTGATTACTAGAACTAACGTATATTGATTACTAGAACTAACGTATATTGATATTTTAAAGAACCATGCCAAAAGTGGTCCATAATAATCCATAATCATAGACTAACTCACAATTTTAGAAAACGATTAAGAAGTTTTAAAATACCACACAAGTAATTCGATTGTGGTTGACATTTCTTTCAGAGAAGCTTTCTACGCAATCCACGGGTGGAGGTACATAAGATTCGGCCTGGCCGAACTTAACGCCGTATAAACGTGTTTAATTATATTGATTACTAGAACTAACGTATATTATTACTAGCAAACTAACGCTATATATATTTGAAGAAACCATGCCAAAAGTCTCCATATAAGTCCATTAATCAATGACAAACTCATCAATCTTAGAAAAGATTTAAGAAGTTTTAAAATACCACAACAAGCTAATTCGGATTGTGGTTCGACATCTTTCATAGAAGTTTCTACGCAACCACGGTGGAGGTACATAAGATTCGGCCTGGCTCCAACTTACGCCGTAGTATACTTGTTTTAAATTTATATTCGATTACTTAGAACTAACGTATATTGATTACTAGAACTAACGTATATGATATTTAAGAACCATGCCAAAAGTGGTCCATATAAGTCCATAATCATATGGACTAACTCACAATTTAGAAAACGATGTTAAGAAGTTTTAAAATACCACAACCGCAAGTAATTCGATTGTGGTTGACATTCTTTCATAGAAGTTTCTAACCGCAATCCACGGTGGAGGGTACATAAGATTCGGCCTGGCCGAACTTACGGCCGTATATACTTGTTTTAATTTATATTGATTACTAGAACTAACGTAGAAGACTCGAATTGTTATAGAATTTTTTGCTTAGCGCCTTTAAATATTATATTTACTTGATTTAAAGGTTTGGAACCAAAATCTCTTGTCCACCGCGAAAACCGTTGATAAGAATAGCGATAAATATTCCCCAGCCTTTTGCGAATCTTTTATGTAATGTTTGCTACGAGCTCGCTTCAAGGATATGTGATCGTTTTAGTGTTTACTAAAGTTTTCTGTCAGGTCGTACATACTTGTTTTTCCTGAAGTTTTTATATGTTTACTTTTTCCATCTTTCCTTCACTGGTTACCGATAAATGTTGCTATCTAGACTTGGTGCAGTGGCGATAGGATATTAAGAAAAATGTTCCGGCATTCTGCCAAAGGTTCGTCTGTGTCATGGCAAAAGTAAACTCAAACACTAAGTTTGCACAAACCTCACAAGAGGAAAACTTAGTACGCCAATATGCAGTAAAAGCTCATCAGATCGTGGCATGATGGAGCCAAAGCAGTATGCCTTTTAGGTTTCAGACAATTTATATGCTGTCAAATGCCCAATAAGCGCAAAACAGATTAGAGAATATTATTTCGGGCTTTCATTCATTTGTGTATTTTTGGTTTGTACATGGCTTGGCTGGGAATATGGCTGGGAAATTCTCATTGGATTATAATGGTGTTGTATATTAAATGTATATATTCTCTTGAAATATTTATTTAAATAGTATACAACATAAGCTTAAAAGAAAAATAAAAAAAAAAAAAAAAAAAAACAATTAATGTTATACGGCCATTATTCTGCCGGGCCAATCTTATGTACCCTTCATTCTGTGGCATTGCGTAAGAAATTTCTACTCAAGACTTGGCATCCCCAATCAAACTACTTGGTTGTGGCTAATACTTGCCGCATGCCAAGTATCTTAAAAACTGCTTAACATCTTCTTCTAAAATGATAGTTAGTCGCATACGGGGTATGTATTAGGCAAAAAAATGATATATGGGCCTAACATGAACAACAAACTACTTGTGCCAAGTCTCAAGCCGATAGCTTGTTTCGTTCGGAAGTTAGCGTGATAAAGGGAATATCCCCTAAGGGATATGCACGAGCCACAAAATGTGAAATAGAAGACATTACGTTCGATCACGAATCGTATTGAATGTCAAACCATGATCAAACGAATACTCAGGAATTACGACAGGATCCGTCATCATATGGGTGCCGGACGATGCTGGAAAACATGAAAACATAAAGGCTAATGAACTAGGAACACACAGTAAATATGGACTTACAGAAAGTAAAGCAAATTTAGCAATGCGCAAGGTTGGATAAATGGGACGGGAGACCCAACGTCGAAGAGCGTCCGAAAATGCATATAGAATTATCCAGACAAAGATTTACTGTCAGCGAGAGTAGGTTTGATACTCCGACGGACGTAGGAATAATGGATCGAATTACCTATAATTGAGAGCCACACCTGCGCCGAGATAGGAGCACTGGAGGATGTGCATGTAAGGGCTTGTCTTTGACTTGGTCCAGCGCTGGGAAACAGGACTTTAGAAACAAATAGGGAAAGAAATCCATAATTCGGATACCTTAGGTGGCGCTTAGCTGCCGAATGCTGACACTCTGATGCCAGTAAGATGTCATGGGAGAATGGTTCCCCAGAACAGATATCATAGGGAAATAGCTGCTACACGACGGAAAATCGAAAGATGAGTGAGAGGACGGAATACCGGAACCACAGGAAATCCAAGCAGAAGCTACTGCCATAAGCGGGGGGCCAATTTTTAATGACTGGGAAATAGCACGAGGCCAACAAAACGAGACATTTTTTCACAGGTTGCCAGAAGGCATATCAGACATTACGTGTCGATCAATGAATCGTATTGGAATGTCAAAAGCATAAGCAACGGAATAGACACAGAACACGACCAGGATCCGGCATCATATGGGTGCCGCGGACATGATGGGAATAAATCGTGAAACATGAAAGGCAAATGAACTAGGACACACAGGGAAAATGAACAGAAAGCAAAGCCCAATTATGGCAATGCGGGGTCAGAATTGATTAAATGGGCACTGGAGACACAAAAAGCAACTGTGACAATGAATGTCGGAAGTGCATCGAAAATACTGTAGCCGGTTTATCCGACAACTGTGACTGTTGGAGAGTAGATGACAGTCCGGATGGAACGTAGGGAATAATGATCGAACACCTATAATTGCAGAAGCGCACACCTGCCGCCGAATAGGAGCCCACTGGAGAATGGTGCATGTAAGGCTTGGCCTGACGTTTGTCCAGCTGGGGGAAAACACGGTACTAGAAAACAAATTAGGGAAATTAAATAGTTAGAAGCGCCACAAAGAAAGCCGAATACTGGCTTATGTAAGTCGACATGAGACAGTTCAACCGGCAGTGCCTCTTTAAAAAAAAACCTAGCCTTGTCTGCCTAAAAGCCCCAAGGCGCAAAACGTCCAAACAGATTGAGTTCCGAAGATTTTGGAGAATATCGCGTTCTATGGTTCTATGCCCAAAAAAGAATAAAATTCTGTAAACCAGGCCTAACTCTTTTTGCCATCGCGTGAACTGTTGCACTTTTTGGAATTTCACTTTAGTCCAAAACCTTCGATTATCGACAATCGGTTGGCTTGGATTTCCTCTCATTTCCTTCCTATCAAGTAGAAATTGAAGCATAATGATCATTCCAAGTAAAACGTCTTAAACTAAATTCAAGATACAAACGTAAACGACTTTCATATAAATTAATGAATTTTTCAGCATAAACAGAGGTACGTGGTTTCAAATCCAGTTACGACCTCCAAAAAAATTTTCAGGCGAGTGGATTAATCCCTCGCATATAATTCAGCCGTGACATTTTCTGATGTTTCAAAGCTTCGGACCCGGCTATACGAGTAAAAAGGACGTCCCTTCTCATATAAAGGTAAACATAGAGCAGACACTCAAATGTGGAGAGAAACTTCACCAACAATGAAACTGAATAGTCTAAATGCAGCCTGAAAATTTCGGGCTGCACTATACTTAACCTTAACCATAACCTAATGAACCTTAGTCAAAACAGCTTTTTCTTTACATTAAACAACAAGACGACTTCATTGAAAAGATTTTAACCACTTTATGGACAAAGCAAAAAACTTTAAATTATGCAGAAAGATGTAACCCAACGTAGCAAAAATTGAGAAATCAATTTACAAAGAAACCGGACGTCTTATCATTAAGAGTATAAAATGGAGTGTCACTAAAATCGGCGAACAAAAAGCCTTGATATTAGTATAAATTACTACATTATTTATTAATTGTAAGGGTTTAGGTAGGCGTCTACGAATGACTTTATGTTGTCACATTGTTTCTGTTTTCTTAATTTCTTGCTTTCTTAGAATCCTTAATCTTTGATTATTGCACTTTTCTAAGTGGCGTTAACCTCTCGTAAAAAGGTTTTTCATGGCAAAAAAGCCCATTCACCTTCCGGGGGTACTTGGCTAGTTTATTCGATGTTACTAACATGGCATAAGGAAAGATTTTATCGTATTAATGGACTTACCTCATAACGTGTATCAATTTCCGGTTAATTTGTTCAAGAAATTCTTCAACCATTAAGTCCCGACTCACCAGGGCGGAAGTTGAAGCAATCAGAGGCAGTAGTCAAAGCAAGCAAGAAGCATGGCGCTGAGGAAAACACTCTGACAAATAAATTCTTTTTTTGTAGGATTCAGGTTAAAACTTCAAATTTGTTCGACGCCGTTCGTCTTTGACGACTATGGAGAAGTTTCCGGCTGATGGTGTTGCCGATGCAGTCGATGTTGTGATTACTTCACCCAAGAATAGGAAAGAGTAAAAAAACAAAGTCACCAAAAGATTCAGGCGCATAGAATAGCCTTGCTTAGCGAAATCCACATCACATCAAATAAACATAGATCGCTGTCGCTGTTCATGGAGTCCAGCGAGGGTGGAAAATGATGATGCAGAATCCATGCACCCTTATTCTCAGACCCTATTGCCTGTTACTAATGAAAGAAATCCTTTTATATTGGAATGAGTAAAACCTGTTGGAAAATCTGTTAGTAATTCCTTTTTTCCTTTGGTTTCTTTGGCGTTGGTATCGTTCGTATTAATCAAAAGTGGAAAGTTCGATTTAACATGAACTTTTGTTAGTGTTGTTAATGATGCGGCTGCCAACCGGTCAAGGAGGAAGAAAGAAGAACGCAACCACCGTCAAGCAATTATGGAGGCCTCTAGATACTGAGGGTATTATTTGGGTTAACACCTTTGATTTAGTGGTGCTGGTTGGTGATGATTGGAGTGTGAAGCTTTGTCAGGTATTCTAATCTACATGAGCCACATTGTTTTTTAATTTACAGCTTCTTTTACACTTTCAATTTCAATAGAATTCAGTGACTCCGTTTTTGTTAGGTTCACCCTTACACACATGCACTGTGTTTTTAGGATCTTTACTTTTCACGTCACACATATACCACTATCCCCTTAGGCCCGAACAAAAGAAGTTTTAGGGGCTAACAGATTTCAGTTTTACAAATCAACACTAGGACACTGTGGTGGGCACTAGTGGGCAGCCACTTGTTTGGTTCCCGTTACTCTTTAGTCTGCTTTGCATGGATGCTTGATTGTTTTGCTTCAGGCACGATTTTTGGGATTCGTTGCTTCTGCGTTAAATGCTTGCTTGCCTTGTTAGATGGGAGAGCCGCAGCACAGGACTACGTAAATCGTAGCTTCAAGTCAAATATACAGCCACTAAGTACAACATTTCGAAAAGTTGATATTTTTATATTTACTTGCCTGATGTTGTGATGGTGTTGTGAAGCCGAAGGAAAAAAGAATGCCGTCGCTGGCCACAACAGAACGACATGTCTAAGTTTCTGCTATTCTACCGCCTGTTCGCCTTGGTCGTTTCAGTCCAAATCAGTTCGCTGGTTATTGTTGCTCGTGCTGCCATATTGAGCTTGTGACTTCTTTACGATTCCTGAACATTTAGAAAAAAAAATTTACCACTCTTTCGCCAGTAAATGCTCTGGATAATACGGAGAGGACTGTTGAGCCCCACACAACAGGTAGACGAAGAATGTTAACGACGACACCAGTGGAAAGCACATGTTGAGAGTTTTTGTCGTCCTCATGGTTGTCGCTGATCACATATGCGGGTACTCACCAAACTATTAAAGCCCACAATTCTTTTATTACCCCAATGCCATCTCCCCAGTGGAGATTTTCTCTCAAGAAAAAGAGCACTCAAGTGAAAAGCACATCGGAGATAAACACAAATGATGCCATAAGAGAAGAGCTTCTGGGTTGGGTCTACAGTGTGCCGGTATTGGGGATTTTTTGTTACCCGTTTGATGGGAACGAAATTTTTGAGTGGCGTTTTTCGCAGAATTTTGGAGATTTTTGGTGACTCGAAATCTGTTCCAATATGCTTTGAATACTCCCCATAAGGATATAATTATACATATATAAATATATATATGATATATATATATATATTATATATATATATATATTATATATATATATATATATATTATATATAATATATATATATATATATATATATATATATATATATAGATATACTAATATATATATATATATACTCAAGGGGCATACCTCAGCATCGACTCAGAAATTTGGCACAAGTAGTTGTTATTGATGTAGGTCGGACGGAATAGCAAATGGGTCATATCGGATAGCTTTTAGGTATAGCTCCCATATAAACCGAACCTCAGATTTGAAATTTAGTACGTGGTGTAAAAATATAATCCCTTAATACCATGCAAAAACTGTCTATTTTGGTCCATAAATATATATATAGACCCATATAAAACAGATTCCCAAATTTTAATTGCGGAGGCTCTTGAGGGAGCAACTTTCATTCGATCCGGTTGAAATTTTGTACTTGGTGTTATAATATGGTCTTTAACAATCATGTAATAATTGGGTCATATTCTTCCATAATTATATTTAGCCCACATATGAACCGATCTCCAGATTTAGATTGAGATTTAGATTTCTGAAGCGTGCTGAAGGTGCAAATTTCATTGACCCTTAATTTGGTACGTTATTAGATGACAGTCTTTAGAAGAATTTATACGTAATTCATAGTGAAGGGTACATAATTCCTCGGCCACGTCTGAGAATTATGTTACCCTTCACTGATGAATTTACCGTATAAATCTTCTAAAGACTGTACATCTAATAACGTACAAATTAAGGGTCAGATGAAATTTGCCCTTCAGGCACGACTTCAGAAAGTCTAACATCTCAAATCTAAATCGGGGAGATCGGATTGTCATATGTGGCTAAATATAATGTATGGAAGAATATCGAAACCAATTATTACCCATGATTGTTAACAGACCCAATACTTATATCATAACTCAGAGTATGCTTCATAACATCTTCAGACCCGCTCCGGCATCGAATGAATAATGTTGCTCCTCTCAAGAGTCCTCCGCAATTAAAATTTGGGAAACTGTTTTATATGCGGCCTATATAGGCTAGGGATTTAGTGGACCAAAATAGATAGTTTTTGCATGGTATTAAGAGGATTAGTATCCTTCTTACACGCACTACTCTAAAGTTTCAATCTGAAGGTTCGTGTTAAATGGAGCAATACCTAAAAGCTATCGATATGACCATTTGCTATTCCGTCCGACTACATCCAATAAAGACTAACTTGTGCCAAAGTTTTAAAATCGACTAAGCCTTGTTTTCGTTGCGGAAGTTGCATGATTCAAACAGACGGACGGGCATGGCTATGTCGATGCAGAAATTTCGAACCACGACTCGAAAATATATCAACTTTATGGGTTGAAAAATCATATATTTCGCTGTGTTACACAATGGTACGACAAAGCTATATACCCCCCATCCCTATCGGGTGAGGGTACAACAAAGGCCGATGAGAATGTAGATATAATTTTCCCCTGTTAATAAAGACCAAAACTGATGCTTTCACATGATTTTTTGATAATAAATGAAAGATAGTTTTTGCATTAAATAGCACATGCTCATTTTTTTCAAGATTGTATATATTGTCCATTGAATAAATCACTTAATAAATTGAAATTTGAAATGTAAACTCCACATAAATAAAATTCGCACATACATTAAATTTACATTTTTTACATAAGTTGAAATTATACGATGATTATAAAAACACCGAGAGGTCAAAAAACATACCATATGCAAAATTTGATTTACGTGTTAATATTTTATTGCCATTGATTTTGTGCATTTAATAAATGCGGATAAAGTTTATTTGCCACCTCACCTTGTTTGAATCATTAAGTGATAAATAATATCGTATGTCTCATTTAATACGTGAAAATATTTCAAAAAAGCAATTGCTGGTAAACTACAGGTTCAAAACTTAATAATATTTAACAACCTAAGAAATATTTAATTCAGCAAGCTGGGAAAATAAATAGGTGTGTACGGTGTTCAAAAAAATAGCTCAACTTTTGTAATTCTTTCCAAATTCGTAAGTCGACACTGCGAATTTTTTGTAAAGGTGTTGGTGTGGTTTAAAATGTGGCTGATATGTATTGCAACCAAATTCCCTGAATTTGGATTTAGCATATACATTTCCAAACGGCCTCGTCTGGTAAGCTGAACAATTTACTCAGTGAAGTGTAATTTTATTATTTACAAGGCATTACAAACTTAGATTGAATTTCAGGAATGGAAGTTATTCGGTTGGAAGGAATTTCAATAGTGATTAAATAGTGTAACTTGCTTCTTATCATTTTGCTGAAAACCCAAAAAGTGCGCTAACCGATAGGATCTCACTTGAAAATTTAAATGCAAATAAACCGTTGTCTCTAGTACCATGCCTCATTTACTGTGATATTGCACAGTTATCATCGTTCGCCTAGTAACGAAACACAAAGCGATAGCAATATTAGAATGATCAAAGCAAATGAAGGCAAGATTTTGATCGAAATCTTACACCAGCAGTGGGAAGGAATATTGTATCGGGGTCTGAACATATCTCGCGAATGGATACGAGCACATATTAAAAACACTGGGTAGAGAAAGTCTAAAGTCGGTAGCCAACATTTGTGTTTACCACTCGTCAACTACTTCAGATTTGCTGGGACTATATAAAGGTTTGCATTATCCAGATTACAAAAATACTTGACTTAATGGAGACAACTTTTTTTCTTCTGACAACTCTGGAATTAAATCTGAAAATCGCGCTAAACCCCTGGAAGAAAACCAATGTTATGTAATTGTTTTATCAGGCCGCTACTTGGTGTATTTCGACGATAGTTAGGACAATTTTCGAGTAAGCATTTAAATTTTTCCTACTCAGCAGTGAAAGATTTTACAAGTATAGTTGGTTAGAAGTGACCGTCAATTGTGGGTGTGATATTTATTAATTCTGGTCGAATCGGCGCGACTTTTGGAGCCTCATTTTAAAACTCAACCGCTTCTGTGGAAAGTGTCTGGCATTCACGAGTGTGTAGGATATGACTAAGATATGGGGACATTATTCACAGAATTTTGTTGATAAAGTGTGGGAATTTTTGCGCATTATTTTGCTATAACCGGATTAAACGAATATATGGAGCCGTTATCTTAATTCTAAACATCAAAATTAGATCAAACTTGACACACTATAATACCCATATTAAAATATATATCTGCCGTTGGTAACTCCTGGCGTACATATAACGCGTGAGCATATTAGTATTTAAATCTGAACCAGAATTTCGACTAAATATTGACAGGCATAGTTAGAATAATATTCTGTTATTTACTGCAAAAATTTCACGTAAATTGGGGTTTAACTTGGCCGCCGTTAGTCATTGAGTATATGGGAGCTATATCTAAAATCTGAACTGATTTCAAACCACAAATTTTGCTCAACAGCTTACCGAATACCGTCAAACGTACACCTTGCAAAATTCTGAACAAATTCACGGCAACGACTCTGGCTGTTGAGAGCCATATAAGTCTCAAATCGGACGACATGATAATATATGGAGCATATATTCTACATCTCTGAACCGCATTATAACCAAACATTTCGCCGTAACTTGATCGATTTACATATTACAATGTTACTCCTCCCGTTTGGCCCGCTCCACTAAGTCTCGCTCCTGCTGCAAAATGGAAACTAATTCACGGGCAAAAACTCTGGCTTCTTGAAGGCCATATAAGTCCAAATCGA
>PGFW01033070.1:39402-50009 GCA_003123925.1 Haematobia irritans | reverse complement strand
ATAGCAGGTAAGGTGATCGTATGAAGATGTTTTTATAAAGCCCCCTAAACCAGATGGGAGAGGACTTTATATGTTGAATAGGGTGATATAATGACAATATTACCCCTATATATTACATACACTGGAACCTCATGACTTCCCCATGCCAGAATTTCGAAACTATACGGCTTTTGAATAGGCGTATTCGCCTCAAAGATTGTCAGACATCAAGAGTATATATACGTATATATGTTTTTTAGGGTCGAATAATCGTAGTATTTTAATATAGGGGCTGATTTTATTTTAGACTGGATGCAACATGGGTAGTCCGAACATCGTTGCACGATTGTATTTGATAGAAGTGACGCTTCTTCGATTCACATATAGCAATTTATTGTGACAATTATCAAAAAATAAACTGTAATATCAAAGTGGTACAGTTGTCATAATATAATCGCAGCGTGAATATTTTTTACTATTTGGAGTATTTCATACATTAAAAATGCAAGATTTCACATATTTTCTGTGATTGTTTTTCTCCAAAATCTCCTAGAATTAAAATTGAAATCGCTACGCCTTTGAATGACATCATCAAGGTTAGGATAAAAGCAAGTAGTAAAGTCTAAAGTCGGCGGGTACTATACATATATCCTTCACCCCTATTGTAAGGTCAAAATTTGTGTGTACCATTCAACTCTTCCATTTGTGGAGTCTAATACACATAAAGAGAGCAATTTTTTGTTTTTTCTATTGTTTTGTTTTCGTTTGGTGTATTATTTGGAGAATTTTCATCTGAAAATGGGTGTGAATGTGTAACATTCTACCTATTCTGCCCAAGATCTCGGGTGGTACGGCGGGTTGATGTTGCTTCTTATAATCCTGAGCACGCGATTTGACTGAGAATTTGGTTTTTGAATTATTCTGGCGCGTGGCTGTGTGTATGTGATAGCTGTGCTCTCCCCCCCTCCTTCTCTCACTTGTCGTAGTGGATGCGGTGAGTCGGCGGAAGATGATTCATGGGGTCATATTGAAATCTGAAACGATTTAAACATTGGCACATTACGGATACGTACTAAACGTATTTTGGGTATTTGAAAGCCCAATCACGGGCAAACTGATTTTGACTCTTACGTTCCAATGGCACGGAGAGAAGCGAGGGACCTTTTTTTCCCTAGGTGAAGACCTGGGATTTATTAGTAATTTACTCTATAAGGTGAGCTGTAATAGATATCGTCTTGAAAAACTCTTATATGTTTCGTAGAAGACGAACACATTTTTGTAAATAGTATCCAGAGGTACAAGAAATGATGTCCTCCTTTTGCTGCTGTAGAAAATTTATGCGGAACAGTTTTAATAGTAACTATTATAGCCGGACTCTGGCTTTATAGATAACCATAATCCGTCTTATTTAGAAATTTTGTAAAGGAAGCAGCAGCAGGCAGGTTCGCGAAAAAGTTTTAACTATTCTCAGTGTATATTAGTCTGGAGAGAGTATATTGCCTTGACACGGAGGCAATATTTATAGGGCATTAATTTTAGCACTGCCGAACATACTTAGAGGTGTTGTGATTCGAATTTCTGTCAATCTCCTTTGTCGAAAAATCTGTAGAAGTTGGACTTTTTCACAAACTCAGGACTAGTTTACTACTCTCTCTCCTAGTATAATTTCGTAGCCATATAAGGTTCAAAGTGTCGGACGTAGTAAATTGATTTGATTATACTGTGGGAGTTACTAAATCCTAATGCGTATCTATAAACATTGATACTGCTTGTACTGGGGATTGGTTTACTCAGCCCTAGTTGGTAGTATTTTTCAATTTCTTGTTGCAAATATTTCATCAGAATCGTTAGGGAACCTGGTGTTCTATGGCGAGGTTATATGGGGTATTTATCTCTGCTCGCTTTGCCTCTCGACTATTTTTGCCAAGATTTGCGATAGTATCCTATGATTCCCTCATAACTTGTTTCCGTTAACGGTATTTCAAAATTGGTTGATAAAACACGTTCTTTATGACTTAATCGTAGGTAGTAATTATGATAAAATACTATAATATCTGCAATAGTTAAATTATAAATTTTCTTCTTGTTATTTCAGCGGTTTGTATTCTTGACCGGACATTCATATATATGACGTTTATATGTTCCTACAGCCATTGTTCAAGTCAGGAAATTCCATGCTAATACTTTTGGTGCGGATCGGAATTTCTTGCGAGGCTATGTATGATTTCAAAATGTATTATATTGCGATATAGAGATGTAATGTAACTTTCGAACTTGGGAAGAATCTTATTTTCCTTAAGCGTTAATAAAATGGTTTATAACAAAAATTCATCTAAATCGATGGGTTATGATGATAAAATTTTTTACTGGACCGATTTATTTACATGACATATATATGATATAATAAAAATCTCGACTAGTAATACACCTTTAGTGTGAACTAGTAGGTAATAATAAATTTTTTCGAAAAACAGATTTTCCTATTGAATACCAAATTCTTGGAGTGAAAGTGTTTGTGATATAAGTTTATGAATTATTTGACAATAATTTTTGTATAGCAACAATGACCGATTTTTATGACCGTGATTGGTTCTTTAAATAGTATAGATATCAAATTTGGACAAGGTAGATATTTTGATTTATTTTAGAATTGGATTTCGAGCGAAAATATTTTCATAGCAAATAAAATTTTGACAAAATTTTCTCATAAAACAAAATTGTAACAACTTTTTCTTTATACAAAGAAACACTGTTTGATTTAATTTGTATCCACAATAAAGATATTATGGATAATAATAACCAATATGGGCATCAAATCCACGTTTAATAAGTGGAAAGTATAGAAATAATCACATTTATGGATGTTAAGAATGCTTCTTTTTATTATGAATATAAGATTTTTGATACGCAAAAATTAATTATTTATATTGCTATTTATGAAGTAAATATTTGACAACAGAATTTTTGTTGTCTTCTTACCTTTAGTGATATTGTCAATCAATTTGACAAAATATATAGAAATAAAATTTTGAAAAAGATATAATAGAATCTTATTTCTTTTATATAGTAAATAAATTTGACAACATTTTCTTTATAGAACATAAAATTTTTAGCTAAAATTCTCTATTGAAATACAATTTTGAGAAAATTTTTCTATAGAAATAAATTTTGGCCAAAATTTTCTATAGATAAAATTGGACTAAATTTTAAAAAATTTTGCAAAATTTTCTATAAAATAAATAATTTTGAAAAATTCTATAGAAATTTTAAAATTCTTTGGAGAAATTATTTTGCAAAATTTCTAATAGAAATTAAAATCTTGGGCAGAAATTTTCATTAGAAAGTAAAATTTTAATGACATTTTCTTAATTTAGGAACATTACTAATTAGTTTTCGACATAATGTTGTCTATAAATTTGAAAAATAACATTTTGAGTAACATTTTGCCTATTTATGGAAAATTTAAAATTAATGAATGGAAAATTTTTTTATAGCAATCAAATATGACAAAATTTTCTATAGAAATAAAATTTTGACAAAATATTCTATAGAAAATAAATTTTTGACAAAAGTGATCTATAAAAACTTAAATGAAATAAAATTTAGAGTTTCCTTCAGTTTTTCATATTCCTCTTTATTTTATTTTAGTTAATAATAACATCCATTTAATGAGATTTTTATCACAGGATATTACAACAAATGCGACTCTTATTGAAACACATATCATTATTCTTAGTTATATTATACTAGTTTAAAGGCAAAAAATAGGCTAAAAGAATCTTTATATGAATTAAAAAAAAATTCAAATATATTGAAATTATATGAATGTAGAAGATTATTAGTCTTAATAACCTTAATACAACATCATATTTTCTATTTTGATAATTGGGCTTAATACATGAGTTAGTGTGCGTCGTTCCACACAGGATCTCTATAAGGTCAAATTTTATTTCTTTAGAAATTTTCTCAAAATTTTATTTCTATAAAAATTTTGTCATTTTTTATCTATAGAACAATTTTGGTCTAAATTTATTTCTATAGAAAAATTTTGTACAATTAGTTTTATAGAACATATTGTATACCAATTTTTTGTTTTTTAGAAATTTTGTCAACATCTTTGTCAAAATTTTTATCTTCGATATAGAAAATTTTTTCCAAAATTTTATTTCTATAACACCTCTATTTCTGTCGAAAATTTGTATGTATTTCTATAGAAAGCAATTTTATTTAAAAAGGGATTGTCATTTCTATAGCAAAATTAATTCCAAAATTTAGTTTCTTAGAAATGATGTCTACAAATTTTTTTTAACTTATAGAAATTTAATTTTGTAAAAAATAGCAATTTTACTATTACTATAGCAGAAATTTTGTCCAAAATTTTATATTTGTATCAAAATTTTTTGTAAAGAATTTATTCTATACAAAATTTTGTTCAAAATTTTATTCTATGAGAAATTTGTTGGTAAAATTTTATTATCTATGAAAATTTTTGTTGAAAATTTTTATTTCTATAGAAATTTTGGTCAACATTCTTAAGTGGTTGCTCGTATATGCAAGTTGTGTAATAATTTTGTCTTTCTATACAGAAAAATTTTAGTCTACGTAAATTTTCTTCCTTATCTTATCTGCGTATTTAGACAAGATTATTGTCATAAAATAGATATTACTAATTTCTTAGATAAGGAGACTTATATATATGTCGAACTGATCGTTATTATTCCTCTTATACGTATAGTGTTGGTCAAATCCCATTTTACCTTACAATATATTTAAATCTCATATAGAAATGCTCTGCTCGTAAAAGTAATATATTGATTTCTTTTAGAAAATTCTGTCAAAATTTATTATCTATAGCAAATTTTGTTGAAACATTTGGTATAATTGTAACATTGTGGGTACATTGAAAGTTTAGTTATTTTTCTTTTATTTTCTCTAATTGGAGAATTTCTGTCCAGAAATGTGTATAGCTGCGTTCTAATGTATAGGAAAATTTTATAGTTCGAAAAAAGGGTCTCCAAATATGCTTATTTTCAATGTGTCAAATGATCTCTAAGAGATATATTTTGTCAACTATTATTAGTTTGTTTCTTTAGCTTCGAAATTTTGTCAAACTTCGTGTGTGTGTTATTTCCAAATATTTTGTGAAATCATATTTCTTCAAATCTTTTTTATATTCTTAAATTCTCTATAGTGAAATATGTTTCTAAAAGCTATTACACCTATTTTTGTCATAGGTAATAGTGTTTTCAACATATATATATTGAATTATCTATAATAGTAAAATTTTTGCGTCTAAAATTTTATATTTCTTATCTTAGAAATGTTATTTTCTTCTCAAATTATTTCTATATTGTCTATAGAAAATTTTTCTCATAATTATTTATATATTTACGTTTGTATGAAAATGTTATTCTAGATCATTGTTTTCTGGTTCTTTTGTCTATACGAATAGCAGTGTTAGACCTCAGGCGTCAAATTTGCATCCACAGTCTCGTCGTAGAATGATTATTTGTGTGCGCAGAGGACTACTTTATAAATTTTTGTCATAATAGAAAACTTTGCCAATATAATATATAATAATTTTGGTATAGAAAGATTTGCCTAGACGAATGCAGGGTCCCTCATTCAATGTATTGAAAATAGTTTTACTGAAATTTATCTTGGATTCTGGAAATTATTGCCTCTACCGAGATAATTTAGGTTGTGAGTGACCTTCATTTTAGGATGCCTTCTCTCCTCTCCTCTCCTCTAATAGAATTGCTTGTGGGTATATATCCCCATTTTTTTATATTTTGTCTCATTTTTCTATTAGAAATTTTGTCAAAATAATATTTGAATTGGTTATATTATTTGGCTCGCTCTATGAATACATTCTGTTGTGTGACAAAATTTTCAGGTTTTGGGTTATTTCTATAGAAAATTTTGCCGGATTTTTTGTTGATGTGTCTATAGAAAATTTTGCCGAAATTGTATATATTCTCTATTAGTAGATTTCATCTAATTTCCGGTTATCTTCTAAAGAAAGTGGTTTGTACAAAATTATTGTTTTCCGTATGCTATGCAAAATTTAGTAAACATTTGTCTATAGACAATATAATAAAGACCACTTTTCGTTTTATATAGGATAGTTTTTCTCTATTCGCCTACCTATACTCATTTTTGCTCTCACAAAAAATTATACGCCTATTTTTTATAGATGTCTAAACTATTCACGGACCAATAGCACAAAGTACATCAACATGAGTTTTATAAACAGTCTCATCCTTACTAAGAAGATGTTTGTTTCTCTATAATAAGTTTGATAAGACATGATGGGCTGGCAATATTTATAATAAAATATAACAAAGTCACCCGTATTCGAATTATCCGGCGCTTTGAACTTTGTCAACAAATTCGCTATGGAGAGCGGGGGAATTTCATTTTGTGTTTATTATTTGGCTGGAGTATATAAGGTCGTTTGTCCAGCGGCCAATTTATACTTGATACCGTTTTGCTCGAATCATAGGGTTTTATTCACCTAACTCTCTTCGCTCTCCGATAACTTGTTAATTATTAAAGGGCTCTAAATATTCTAGTGTCATTTAACGGTAGCTGTGAATTATAGTGGTGGTTTCATGTGTTTTTACGTATAGCCGGTTGGTCAAGAGACTCGCATACAGGATTTCGCGCTGGCAGCAAGATATGGTACCTCGCGCGGATCAAAAATCATGGCTTCAAGTTGGACCAAAGATGAATTTCCAGAGCTGGAGATAATGATTGTTTGTAGGAAAAGGTCGGGGGTTATTCTGGCTCAAAGTTTTATTCAGGTATGTAGGTAAAAATTTTACAGTTTGATCAAAAATTAAGATTCACTCGCAATATACAACAATATCCCATTTCTCCAATAATCTTAGGTGCGGTAATATAGAACCTTGCAGATCCACTTTGATCCATTGTAAATATTTATGCCCGATTTGAAAGTTTTGAAGAGAGCAGACGTGTTTCTCGCGAGTATTAGTCTATCAGTACAGCTCTCTAAAATTACGGAACGGCGAAATACACGGGCCGAACACGTACATCCTCAGAAGCTGTATAACTTTTGATCGGTTAGAATTCTTAGATTGTGTTCTGCTTTCCACGCGCTTAGACTGGGCCAGGGAAAAACGGGTGGTGTATTTATAAAATATTTAAACATGTTGTCGTGGTGGAATTATTTATGCATTTTAGAACGTGAGTTTCGGATAACGCCATATCTTGGAAGATCCCACATGGTGTAGATTCTGTTATTGTAAAATACATGTCGTAATGACTTTGAATAAACAATAACTCTATTCCTAGTGGGAATTCATTTTTAATAGCTCCTTTTACTGAAAGTGAAGTTGGCCCTCATGGCATTGGGCATTTGCTAATTAGGCAGTGTTATATATCATCGTGATCGTTCATATACCTTGCAAGACAAGTTTTTATTGGATGCCATCGATAAGGTGTCATAAAGTTTTTAGACTCAGATTAATTGGAAACTCGCGCTGTATTACAGAAGTATACAATTATTACATAGGCTATAAGGCACTTAGTAATTCACTACTTACATTTTTGTGGCTTCTCCATCGGTCAATACATGTAAGCGAATTGAAGTGTGGATGATAAACTTCGTCCAAGTTTGCAATGGGCATCTTTATATTTTGTGTTTTTTTATTATTTCTGTACATTTCGCGGCTAGCTGAGAATTTCTTTTCGTTCCGGAGAACTGTTGGTCAGATTCGGTACACATGCGCTGTAGAGCCTTTAGGTGGTGCACTTGGGGTGCCTCGCGTCAAATGTATCGTATGTTAACGGGCCTTGTAAGTTTGTTTTTCTTTTGTGATCTCTCCCGATAAATAGAGTTTAGTCAATACATGGTTTTAAGCTGAAATCAAAACAATAATAATAAAATTTTGAATTTAGATTAAATTGAAATCTATGAAGAAATACGCAAAATATTGATCCTATCGGTCTACTTTTTGAGATAGCCCTACATAAACCCAACAATATTTCCATAAAAATGATCCATATTGATCCATAACATAGGTTAACCTTCCTTGAAAATTTCAAAGAAATCAAACAACTTAATTCTAAACCTGATTCTCAAACAGGCGAGTTATATTGCTTACTTAAGTTGGTAAAATTTGACGATTTAAATTTGTTTTTCAAACGCATACACGTCTTATATTTTACCTCCTATTAGTTTAGCAATTGGAGCGTTTGCAATTAAAATAACAAGCAATAATAATCGCATGACCAACGAACTCTATGGGGGGTCATAACAGCATGTCAAATACGAACATACTCGAATGTTATTTCACCTCCTTGGGAATCTCATATGTCCTCAGTACATAACCTCAACACAGATAAACTTCTAAACTGGACAGAATGTAACAAAATATTTTCGAGTAAACATTTTTCTAACATCAAAATATTTTCCAAAATTCTACAGAGGATGCATAACCTCAATTTTGCACTATGTTTTGATGAAATTGTGGCTAAATAATAAGATTACTTTGGCCAAAAGATTATGGGCAAAGGGCAAAGTTCCTATATGTGAAATATAATCCATGGCAAAAATTTTTAGCATATGGCAAAGTTTTAGCTGCTCCATTGCCCATATGTAGGGATAATGATTGCGCCCTCAAACTCTTCAATATGGATGATGGCAACCTAGAGAGATGGCGACTGTCCATGGATACTTGAACATGTGGGCTAAATACTCCTTAATTGATATTTCATTGGCATCAATGAGTGGGAGGGTAGATGACAGCATTGCGTGCTTTTTCTTTTCTCTTCAGTGCCAAATTTAGTGGGAAGTTGTGCGTGTTAAACTTAGGTGTTCCTTAGATAGCAATTTTTCTTCTTTTTTTCTTCTGTCCAACTATCTTATCATAACAGCAGGAATTTGAAGATAATGAGATTTTGATGTGGAAAATATTAATTAATACAAAATTGTATATTTATTTTATTCTCAGCTGTGAGTCCTGGAGGAGGTGAACGCAGAACAGGAAACAACAGCATCAAAAATATATGCTGTGCTGTTATATTCCAATGAAGTGTTAATCATAATCGTTAATTAATCCAAATCACGCAAAATATACATCACTTTCACAATAGAAATTTTCCACATTGGGAGTCGTAAGGAAAATATAAATTTGGGAGAAGTGGATTTAATTAAATGGTACATCACTCAAGGCGTCAATAGTTACATCTCGTAGTTTATAACCACCACTCGGGTTAAATATGCCAAGTTTAGGCCGATATGTAGAAATTGTACATATGAGTCGGTTCAACCAAAGCTGGCATATAGTTTACATTAGGAACACATATGAACCAATTTGGAATTTCCAAAAAATACCAAATTTTGGCCAATTGTTTCGGAAAAGGTCCTGTCGCAACATTTGTTTCTAGAAGTCTTTTTTCTAGAATTCTATTTTTATTCCCTCCACTTTAGGATTGGGGGGTTAAAATTTTATTTCCTAAGAAAATTTTTGTTACAAATTTTATTTCGTAGAAAAATTTGTCAAATTTTTTTCTTTCAATTTTATTTCTATAGAAAATTTGTGTCAAAATTTTATTTCTATAAATGCAATATTTCTCACTAAAATTTTATTATCTATAGAAAAATTTTGTCAAATTTTATTTTTTAGAAAATTTTGTCAAAATTTATTTTATAGAAATTTTGTCTAAATTTTATTCTATGAAAATTTTGTAAATTTATTTCTATAGAAAATGTGTGTCAATTTAATTTTATTCATAGAAAATTTGTCAAAATTTTTATTTCTATAGAAAGTTTCATTTTATTATCTATAGAAAATTTGCACAAATTTTATTTCTAAAGAAAATTTTTTAGCAAATTTTATTCTAAAGAAAATATTTCAAAATGTTATCTTAGAAATTTTCGTCACATAATTTTTTAATTTATAGAAAATATTGTAGAAAATTTTTATTTCTATAGAAAATTTTATTCTAAAATTTATTTCTATAGAAATGAATTTTTAGTAGAAAAATTTTGTCAAAATTTTATTCTATAGAAAAGTTTGTCAAAATTAATTGGAGAGGGAATATTTTGCAAAATATACACAACATCAAGAATTCTACCAATCTTCTATAACACAAAAAAAATCTGTCCGTTATTGGTAGAATCTATCAACGTGGCAACCGTGGGTTTGAAAGGTTAACTATTGTTTGAATCCTGATGCATGGGATTATATAACTACATCTAAGTTCTACCTGAATTATATTTGCCCAGCAAAAAATGTGGAAGTTCTTCAAAAGCACAAATTTAAAAAAGCACTTCCAGAAGATGCAGACAATGAATAAGAAATTTATTACACCAATAAGTTATTTTAATAAGTTTTTTATAACTTGTTTATACCCTCCACATAAGATGGGGGTATATTAACTTTGTCATTCCGTTTGTAACACATCGAAATATTGCTCTAAGACCCCATAAAGTATATATATTCTGGGTCGTGGTGAAATTCTGAGTCGATCTAAGCATGTCCGTCCGTCGTCTCGTCGTGTCCGTCTGGAAATCACGCTAACTTCCGAACGAAACAAGCTATCGACTTGAAACTTGGCACAAGTAGTTGTTATGATGTAGTCGGATGGTATTGAAAATG
>PGFW01033066.1:8837-20716 GCA_003123925.1 Haematobia irritans | reverse complement strand
TGAGAGAGATCATTCATTTATAGAATGAGACGCTGCTCCAGTCGTGAGGAGCACCAATGTTTATTTGAAAAAGCAGCAATGTATTTTGCAGCTTTGGGTAGCTGGAAGGGGAGGATAAACAAATTGGAACTTGCCCATTTGTCATGGCTTTTCCTGGCCTATTTTTTTGGTTACATTCAAGTAAATTAGACGGAGAATGCGGGTGAAATACTTTTCCGTGGGGCATCTTTTTCATATTGGCTATTTCTCAAAAAAAATTATAATTATTTTTTTTACTGTAGCCCTCTTAGGGAAGCACTTGTCCCCATTTTTTGTTAGAATTTCTACCAAAATAGTAGATTTTTTTCTACCTGTTGCGTAGATTGGTATAATTTCTTGATGTTTGGTTTAGTACGATTTGCGATGTATTACCTCTCCAACTAAGAGGTACTATTATTTTCGTATAGAAATAAATGTTACAAAATTCTTCAATAGAAATAAAATTTTGACACAATCTTCTGATAGAAATAAAAATTCCCTTTAAAACATATCTTATAGAAATAAAAAATTAAAAAAAAAAATCTATAGAAATAAAATTTTGACAAAATTTTCTATAGCGATAAAATTTGACAAATTTTCCTATAGGAAATAAGATTTTTTGTGATAAACATTTTCTGATTAAAAATTAAAAACTTTTTTACTAAACCTTTCAGGAAATTTAACATTTTTATAAAACTTCTTTTATAAAAATAAATTTTTTCCACAAGAATTTTCTATATGAGAATAAAAACAATTTTGACAAAATTTTACATAAAAATTAAAATTTTATACAAAATGGTTCTTATAGAAATTGAAAATTAGAAAAAAAGATACAAAGGATATTTGATTAGAAATAAATTTTGACAAAATTTTCATTATAGAAATAAATTTGACAAAATTTCTCTAGTCGAAATAAAGAATTTTCACAAAAATTTTTCGTATAGGATAAAATTTTGACAAAATTATTCTAGTAGCGATAATAATGTTAACAAAATTTCCTATTAGATAAAATTTTTGATCAAAATTTTCTATAGAAATAAAATTTTGACAATTTTCTATAGAAATAATATTGTGATAAACATTTCTGAAAGAAATAAAATTTAAAAAAAAAAAACTTTCCTATTTTCAAAATTTTTATAGAAATAAAATGTTCTGACAAACTTTTCTGTTAGAAATAAAATTTTGACAAAATTTTCTATAGAAATTTAAATTTTGAAAACTTTTATCTATAGAAATAACTTTTGACACATTTTCTATAGTAATAAAATTTTTAAAAAATTTCTATGATGATTAAAAATTTTGACAAAATTTCTATTAGGATAAAATTTTGACAAAATTTCTATAGAAATAAAATTTTTGTCAAAAATTTTCTATAAAATTAATATAACATTTTGATAAACATTTCTATACAAATAAAAGTTTTATACAACTTTTTTAGGAAAAATCTTAAAATTTTATAGAAAATCCTTTTTTATAAAAATAAAATTTTTTGGAGCAAAATTTCTAAAGAAATAAAATTTTTTGAGCAAAATTTTCCTATAGAATATAAAAATTTTTACCCAAAATTTTCCATAGAAATAAAATTTTTTGACAAAATGTTCTATAGAAATTAAAATTTGTGACAAATTTTTCTAGTAGAAAATAAAATTTTGACAAAAATTTTTTCTAGTAGGATAAAATCTTTGACAAAATTTTCTATAGGATAAAATCTGTTGACAAAATTTTCGTATAGGATCAAATTTTTGACAACAGTTTTCTATAGAAAGAAATTTTTTGACAAATTTTCTATAGGATAAAATTTTTGACAAAAATTTTCTATAGAAGTATAAGTGTTTGACAAAAGTTCTTAAAAATAAATGTGTGACAAATTCTTCTATAGAAATAAATTTTGTGATAAACATTTTCTAGAAGAAATGGCCAATTTTAAAAAACTGGTCTATTTTCTATAGAATAAAATTTTGGACATTTGTTATAGAAATTAAGAAATGTGATACAATTTCGTATAGAAATAAAATAAAAAAAAAAATCTATTAGAAATAATAATTTTTTAAAAGAGAAGTTTCGTATTAGAAATAAATTGTTGTATTTATTGAGTACAATGACCTCAAGCCTTTAGACCAAACTTTTTCTTACAAATAAAATAAAATTTTGTTATAAACTTTTTCTAGAAAATTAACATTATTTATAAAAATGTTTTACTTAAAATAAAATTTTGACAAAATTTCTTCTATAGGGAAATGAAAACATTTTAACAAAAATTTTCTATAGAAATAAGAAATTTGAGAAAATTAAAATAAAAAAAAAGATTTTATATAAATAAAATTTTTGACAAAATTTTCTATAGAAGATGAAGATTTTTGAAAAATTTTCTATAGCGATAAAATTTTTAAGAAAATTTTCCTAATAGAAATAAAATTTGACAAAATTTTCGTATAGAAATAAAATTTTTTGACAAAACTTTTCTATTCAGAAAGTTTAAAATGTTTTTTGACAAAATTTTCCTTATCAGGAAACATTTTTGACAATATTTTCTATAAAATACAGTTTCTGACACAAATTTTCTATAGATATAAATTTTGGCGCAAAATTTCTATAAAATAAATTTTTGACGAAATTTTCTATAGATTACAAATTTTGATAAAAGTTTTAGGAAGACTTTTTTTTCTCAATTTTTTTTTTTTTAGTGTCGAATATGTACCACGATAAACTGACCACAACAATGACATTTTATTTTGCAACAATTTTATCTCTCATAGAAAGATCTTTTAAAAATTTTTATTTCAATAGAAAACTTTCACAAAATTTTATTGTGTATAGAAAAGCTTTTTGTCAAAATTTTTATTTGTATAAACAATTTTTGTCAAAACTTTTTATTTTGTATAGTAAATTTTGGTCAAAATGTATTTCTACTAAACCAAGTTTGTATAAAAATTTTATTTCTTTTAGAAAATTGTTGTTCACAAATTCTATCATTCTATTAGAAAACTTTTTTATGTCAAAATTTTATTTCTTTACGAGAAGATTTTGGCAAAATTTTTTCTATTCGCATAAACAATGTAATAGAAATAAATTCTTTGGTTAAAAGTTTCTGCTTAATATAGAATAGAAAATAAAATTTTGCGCTAAAACGTTGCTGTAAAAGTAAAAATTGTGAGCAAAAATTTTCTACTAGAAAATAAATTTGCTGCATAAACATTTTCTTAAAGAAATAAAATTTTTATAAAACTTGTTGTATAGAATAAACATTTTGACAATAGATTTTCGTATGACAAATAAATTTGATATAGAGATAATTTGTATATACGATTAAGTATTTTTATATGAGGATAAAAATTTTGCAAAATAAAATTCATTTGTTTTGCCTCGTGGTTAGTTTTCGTTGGTACAATTTCTTCAAATGTTGGTAGATTTATTTTTTGGCTCGTGTGGGCAACCGTTGTGCTATAGAGTCGTTTTTTTGTTGATTAATTTAATACTCGTAGTCGATTTGCTATGAAAAGACATACATAAAAGTGGAGGCACACAAATAGATGTGCGTGAGTGAGGAGCACTCATAAACCTTGTATTACGTTTGGGTCGAAACTGGGTTTTGAACCCACGAGTCTGTATATGCAAGGTCGGGCATGCCTAACGATTGCACCACGGTGGCTCCCAGTGACCTGTTTGTTTGGTATGTCCAGAATTGGTACGATAAGCAAGGACATCACTCGGAAGTAGTACACACGAAAGCCCACTTTCTCGTCGGGATAAAAAAAATCCGAGTATTACGGAAGTTCGCTCCTTGATTGCTCGTTCTTTACGAAAATTTTGCGCAAGTAAAATTTAATTGAGTTTAAAAATATTCATAAAAATTTGATTCAACAAATTTTTAAATTTGAAACAAAAATCAAGCGCAAAAAAAAATAATAGTGATCCAATAATTTTGTGGTTAATTGGTATCAATTTATTTTTTCAATTTGATACTATCATCTGTGATTGCAGATGAATACTTACCAATTTAATGTTTTTAATTAGGTTAGGTTTTCAGGTGGTCAGTCCTAATGTATTCAGGCTCACTTAGATATTCATTCCATTGTGATACTACATTGGTGAACTTCTCATCTTATTCACTGAGTGTGTCCCGATTTCCACTGTTAATTGGCTCAATGACAACGGGACCTCCTTTTTATTAGCGAGTCCCGAACGTCGTTTCCACTATTCCTTTGTTGAAACCACTTTTTAGAGTAAGCTTTGAAACCCTCCAGAAATGTCACCCAGCATTACTATGTAGGGTTGGGATAATGCCACCGCTAAAAACTTTCTTGGTGTTCGGTCGTCGGATAGCCAGGAATTGAAGCCTACGACCTTGTTTGTATGCAAGGCGTGTATGGCTACCATTGCACCACGTGTTGTGCTCCCAATTTCTTTTAATTGATACTATTCATTTCTGTTGGATTGCAGACATTGCAATATAAGAAAATTAATTGATCAATAATTTCGTGATTGAATCAGATTTTTTTTGGTTCGGTGCACAGCCTATTATATAGCTTCCAGTGATTAGTTTTTCGTTTGGTATCTGGTGCCTAGGCCCATGAAAAACAGGTTTGCTTACATACGCAGGGACTTGCGATTATGCAGTTTACCACAAGTTACTCTCTGTCTTCAGTTTGAGGACCTTTCTTTTAGTAAAGTTAGGCAACTTCTTCACTACTTGAGTTCCACCTGTGAACTTTAAAGGACGGATGTACTTGCCCATATGTAATGAAAGGGAGCTTAAATCCCTCATTGAACTGTCAATCTATTCGACTCCTCGAGATGTTCTTCGAGTCAGTCCCGTCCAGAGCAGAGATTCTAATATTGATGCTTTTGTTCGGCTCAAATCTTTCCTTTATCTTGTGTCAGTGAGTGATGCGATGTAGCGATTGTCATCGAGGTCCTGTATCAAATATCTCATTGACCTACAATCTACTCGACTCCCATCCAAATGATTCTTGCGATGGAGAACATTTGGTAGTCCTAAAGCAAAGTTCTCGATAGCTTCTTTGAAGTTCCTTTGTTCCTTCTTACTAAAATTCTTTGGATATAAGCTCACTGGGAAAGTAAAGTTTGATATGCCGTTGGCTAATGCTAGTGCTGATCAGAGCAAGCAATCCCAGCTGCTACGTTTACAACTTGGTCAATATGGTCTTTTTTAATGGTTCAGTTTCTCACAGTACTCTGTAGTTTTTTGTGTTTAGATCCTTCTGTTAGGATTTTTTTATAAGTTCAAGTTATGTTCATTCTCCCCCTTTATGAGTTTTTTCCGAAATTGTAACATTCCTTTTGTGTTTTATGTTTATGAATGTCTTTTTTATGTGTATTTTTCTTGTTTTTTTTGATTTTGATTTTAAAACCTCTATTTTTATTTGCATTGGGTATTGCTTTGGCCTACTTTTTATTCTACTTTAACTCTCTCGGACAGATTCTTTGTGTTTTTTTATTTTATCGTCTATCAATAATAGTTTTGTTTAGTATTTTATTTGTTGATTTTTCTTAAAATATGATTTGCCTAAAAATTACCATTTCTGGAAAATAGTTGATCTTCTTCACCTTTTATTTCTTTATTAGTTTTCTTTTTTATATTCACTTAAATTTTTTTTTTATTATATCTTAATATTTAGATAAAATTCTTTACCTTTGGATGTATTTTTTTTCTTTTGGTTTTTTCTTGGAAAATCCCGAGCATGTTTGAAGAAATGCGTTGCTTTTTTTTTTTTTTTATCGTTTTGGTTGATTTATCCTTTTGTTGTGTGTCTTGTTTTTTTCTTTCCCAATTGTTCAATCTTGTTTTGTTAAATTTTTGGCTTTTTAATTTTTCTTTTTCCGTGTTATAGGTATTTTATCTATATAAGGATATCTTTTTTTTCCTTTTTTAGTGTCTTTTTTTTTGATTATTGAGAGCCTCCTTCATAAATTGATGTTGTGTAGGTATAAGACGCAGTCTGTGTGTTAGGTATTTTTGTCTTTTTATTTACATAATTTTTTCTCTTCTTTTAAGGTTTTTGTCTATTATTTTATTTGTGGCCTCTAGTTGCTGATACTAGGGTCTTTATGTTTGCTGGTTATATTAATTTTCTTGTATTCTTTTGCCAGCTTGCTATTTTATTAGGTCTTTTTTCCATAATTCTTTCATACATTTTATTATTTTTTTTTTTTTTCTTCGGTGTATGCCTTTTAATTTCTTATAATGCTTTAATCGTAATTTTTAGTTGTCAATCCTCACTATTGTCAGGCAAATGATTCATTCATTCGCCAATCCATTTTATTTTCTCTGGTTTTTCACCATTCGTTAAGATCGATTTAATTCCCGATTTTATGAAACCAATTTTGCAAGAATTGGAAGGCGGAACAGGTAAATTTACGTTTTCCCACGTTTTGCAAAAGTTCAGTATCTTTGTCTAAATTCCTCTTGCGTCTTCTGCGTATTTTCCAATTACGACTCAAAATTTTCAAATTGAGCTTTAAGTAGAGGATTTTGAAAATTTTCCCAATCGAATTTTCCAATGAGGTTGTTGGCCAAGAGTTTATCACGTAGTTTTAATTAACAACTGTTTACATCGTCTGGATGATCGTATTCTAATTGGAATTGGCCCGATATGGTAGTCAATAGTGGCGATTAATTTCTCAGCACATTGCTCCTGGTAAGACATTTCGTCCTTTCGGAGTATACGGTGTTAAGGAAACTG
Source organism: Haematobia irritans (assembly GCA_003123925.1). NCBI lineage: Eukaryota > Metazoa > Arthropoda > Insecta > Diptera > Muscidae > Haematobia > Haematobia irritans. The sequence goes on along the minus strand of PGFW01033066.1, from coordinate 13,994 downwards.
GAATTGAGAATAGAGATCCTTTGTGTTTTATTTAGGATATTTTATTGAAAATTCAACTTACCAATAGGACCAAGTATTTGATTTGTCTATTTGTTTCTATGTTCTTATTGCACAATTTTGGTGACAATACTTTTATATTTAATAGAATTAATGTTTTTATAATTTGTGTATTTTTTTTTTTTTTTGGTTTTATTTTATTATTTATTTATTTTGTTCTTTGGGATCAATAAAAGTTATAGGTACCTTTTTTGGAAAGCGTTGTGAATTCTTTGGATCTTTGGCTTGTTTGTTTTTATAATAATGCGAGCTTGTGCTAACATAGGTTACATCTAATCGGCTTTAGAAATATTAAGGAGATATCAAAAATTCACATATATGCGCCATAATCTGAGAAATACGAGGTATAATCAAAAAATTGCTGTCTTCAGCGGAGAAGCTCATTTTTGGCTCAATGAATTGTAGATTTTGGAGTGAGAATCAGCCAGAAGCATTGCAGAAACTATCACTATATCCAGACAGAGTCACAGTGTGATGCTGTTTATGGGTTGGTGGCATTATTGGACCGTACTCTTCAAAAATGATGCGATCGCAGCGTTGCTGGAATAGTGAGAATAAAACAAAATTGCAAATTTTCTATAGAAATAAATTTTGACACATTTTATAGAAATAAATTTGACAAAATTCTGTAGAAATAAATTTTACAAAATTTTCTATAGAAATATATTTTTTGACAAAATTTTGACCATTTCTATAGAAATAAAAATTTTGACCACAATTCTTTTTGAAAAAATTATGCCAACATTTTCTATAGAAATAAAATTTTTGACACAATTTTCTAAAGAAATAAAATTTTTGACAAAATTCCTACAGAATAAAATTTGACAAAATTTTCTATAGAAATTAAAATTTTAACAAATTCCTTTATAGAAATAAAATTTTAATAAATTTCTACATGAAATAAATATTGACAAAATTTTCTATTTTTAAGAAATAAAATTTTGACAAAATTTTCTATTTGCAAAACCTACCAAAACTATCACCATTCTTACCAAAAACAGTAAAAACTTACCATTTTTTTGGTGAATTTTCTATTAACCGTGCAACCGTGTCTGCTGGTTATAATTTTTTGGCGACTGTTGAGGAATTATTCCCTGACGCACAAATATTTTATATGTCAGACGCGTAAATAATTAGACCTCGGGGCCTCTTACAGTTTCCTCCATTGATTCCTTAGGGCTTATACGTTTCAACACTGGTTAAACCTTCGGTGTCTAAAGTTTCACTCATTGAGACTTTCCTTCGGGCTTTCAGTTCCACCTAACTGAGACTATCTTCCATATAATTGTCACCATTGGAGTCCTTGGTGCTTTTACATTCCCACAATGATATTTCGTGGCCTATAGTCACCATTGAGACCTCGGCGCATACAGTACTTCCTTTTTTTTTCCCACTGAGGACTTTTCTGTCCTACATGTCACTGTTCACCACTGATTCTTTTGGACTTCATTCATGTAATTTCTTTTCCTTTTTAGTACTTTGAGACTGGGGTTTACAGTTCCACCACTGAGTTTTCGTGCTTAACAGTTTACTCATTGAGACCTTGCTACAGTGTTGCCTTATGAAGTTCGGGGCTGTACGTTTACGACCGAAATTCGTATCCACTGTTCCCATGGGACTTGTTCTTTTCAATTCCACCTCACTGAGGACTTCGTCTTAAATTCACCATTGGCCTCTCTTACAGTTACACTTACTTCGGGCATACAGTTTCCCTACTGAGATTTCGTGCCTTATCTCTCACTGTCTGATTACAGGTCCCACGTACTTTGACATAACCATTCGTTTCCTAAAGATCCTCAATGTGACACCTCGGGAGCCTAATGTTCTCCCGCAGAGACCTTTCTTCTATTTTTAGTCTTTTTCCACTCAGGATTTTCCGCTTATAGGTACATCTGAGATTCCTTCTTCCTTTTTAGTTCCAAACTTTGGATTTTTCTCGGGCCTTTATAGGTCCCACTGAGACCTTCGTGTCTTTAATTTTTACTCATGTACTTGACTCGGGCCTACGAATACATTAAGCCTACTCTGCGACTTCGAGCCAACAGTTCCCCCATTGAGATCTTGGCTTATTTTACACAACTTGTTTAAGTCCACACCTGAGACCTCGGCCTTACAGTTTTTACCGCAGACGAGACTTTCGTTCCTATAGTGTCACCATGGAAGACCTTGGGCTTACAGTTCCATCACAGAGATTTTCGTGTGCCTATAGTTTCCACCATTGAGACTTCGGGCTACAGTTCCCACTGAGACCTTAGGCCTATAGTGTTCACACTGAAACCTTCGGTTCTAAGTTCCAGCCTAGAACTTGCCTATAACTTTCACCATTGAGACCTTCGTTTCTTAACAGTTCTCACGAACTTTCGGGCCTACAGTTCCACCACTGCAGATCTTCGTGCCTCATAGTTCCCTCACTGAGAGACCTCTGATCTTACAGTCCCACGACTGAAACCTTCAAGCCTAAAGATCCACCAGTGACACCTTCGGGCCTAAAGTTCTCCCGCTGAGACCTTTCGGTCTATAGTTCTTCCACTGAGACCTTCCGGCCTATAGGTGCACCATTGAGACCTTCCGGCCATTGAGACTTTCGGACCTAAAGTTTCCCACTGAGACCTTCGTGCCTACAGTTACACGACTGCGACCTTCGGGCCTACGAACCTACAAATCCCCTACTGCGACCTTCGAGCCAACAGTATCCCCCCGACAGATCTTCGGATCTAACAATTCCCACCACTGAGACCCTCTAGCACTAAAATTCCAAACCGCAAGACTTTCAGCCTAGCAGCGCTTGTATTACTCGACGTCTACATAATAGTCGATCAGATAAATACAAAACCGACTACAGACACAACAGCTAATTACGTACCTCGTCTATGTAGAAACTGAAATAACACATATCCGCTTCAACAAAAAAAAAATAACATGTAACACAATACTAGCAACCTTCTGAAAAACCCGAAGAATTCATGAGCATTCCCATCACTACAATCAGATTAAAATACATAGAACTTCCCAATCGTCAACGAAATCAAACTTACTCAGCAAACAAACCCAAATAATCTATGTATTCATCGTATGCAACAGTCTCCTATCATCAATGAACCAGCAAAAATTCCGACTCCTTTAGTTAGTTAGGTTTAGGTTAGGTAGAGATGTATACAACCATATCGGATTATTCAGTCATTCTGACTATATCAGTCGAATTGCATTATACGAGAGAGTGAAATTCTCTCTTATCACTAAATGCTGCTCGATTCTCTGTTTAAGCTTAATAAACAAACGGGACCATCCTTATTTATAGCCGAGTATCCGAATGCAGCATTCCACATTGCCAGTGAAACCACTTAGAAAGCTCAAGAATTCACCAGAAATTACTAGATAGGTGCTTTATAATACCACGCTGAAAAATTTCTTGTAGTGTTTTTAGCGAAACAGGCGGTTGAATACCACAAACTCCATGTATGCAAAACGACCATGCCTAACCATTGCCACCACGGTGGTTTCCTGATATCAGCCGCCGCAAGAAGATTATCGAGTTTCCAGCCAATACTAAAGACACGCATTTTCACTAGGATTTTGAGAAAAGTGGGGATCTAAGAGAGCACAACCGTATCTACAAGGCGTTAGCAATGCCCGCCCTCGCACACACCAAAGTCGTGGGTTCAAAGACTTCTCTAAGTCTGTCTTCACCCGCAATGTGGAATGCCTTAAGATCGGCATATAAAAATGATGAGGTACAGCTTATATGAGAGGAAACATACATCACAAAATGGTGCGACATGAACTGAATGTTAATATAAGATGAAAATTCTGATGCCTGAAATATCGGCGGCAAATGACAGCACATATAAACGTAACTCAATCGTTAATTCAAGTTTTGCGTAGACTGTCTCAGGGTTGTTGCTCATTTAAGAGTCGACTTGACGCGAAACTGTATACTTTCTTTCAACCGAACTCCATGTAGCCGTAAAAAAAAAATTCTTCTCATAAGTTATTACAAATTTAAGTTTTATTATTTATAAGTGTTTCGATGACATTTTACATGCGAGAATTCTTTAGACAATCTGTGAAAAAACGAAGAATATTGAAAATTATTTAACTTTATAAAATCAAGAAACTTACAATTAACATATTCCCAGCCAACAGGAATATTTCTATCTGCATTATCTTTGCCAATCCAGATGTGTAGGGGCTTGTAATAATCCAAAAAGGCAGATCCTTGTAATTTGGTTTCATGTAAAGGTGACAAATCTTTAATAATTTCACGCCAAGTTTTGCTATAACCAATTGACATCATTTTCCTAAAAAATAATCATTTTAATATCAATATATAAATACCTATTTATATACAATTAAATATAAATAAAGTGAAACTTCTTAGAAGTAGACAGCCATAAACGCTTCAATTTTGTGCACATTTGGGAGGTGTCTAGTTATGAGAGGTTGATTTTAACGTCATAGAATAACAAACGTTTCACGACAATTGTCCACCTGTGAGAGGTATCTGCATTTCAGGTTGTTCAAGTTTTAGACGATTCACTTTTTATATAATTAACCTCTGAAAATTGGATGTTCTAAAAAGCAAACACCTCTCTAAAGTGGTTAATTTTTGTTTTAATATTATCTTACTTCAAAATATCGCCAGCCTCATGACGGTTTGTCAGATCACATTTGAATAAAGGTTTTGCATCATTATCCGCTTGGAATTCACCAGTTCTTGTACAAAGATCCCGATAGATTTGATAGCCAAAAAATTCACCAAAAAGTTTTCTAAAGTTAAAAAAATAAAAAAATAATTTCAAAAAATTTCTAAATCTAAATCTAAAGAGAAACATCAAATTATTTACTTTGTACTCCTTTGATCTGCCAGAATCCCTTCATAAAATTTGGCAGGCATATCATACGCAGAGGGATCGGTTAAATCCGATGGTCCAACACCCATATATTTTTCCATAAGATTCCAATAATGACAATTATATTCGGAAGGTTTTATCCTATCGTCGATCATATCAATCCAAAGTTTTTCATGAACAAAATACATGGGAATAGAAAACAGGGCATGGACGGCCTTAAAAGAAAATACAATAAATAAAAGGAATATTG
>PGFW01033042.1:0-15562 GCA_003123925.1 Haematobia irritans | reverse complement strand
ACAAGGCGAAGCAAAGCATTTTCTCACACAACATTTCATGTATGTATTGGTGTAGAGAGAGTGAGAGAGAACACCCGTCATAGATATATAGCAGAATAAGCAAAGGCAACGAAGCCAATGCCGAACAACGAATGCAAAGTATTCCTCAATCGAGAATGCCACAGTACAAAATTCATCGACTTTGCCTGAACCAAAAGTATTGTAAAAGATATAACTAAGATACAGATATTTTCCATCAGCCGGAGTGCTTCAAACAATTCACAGAGAGATTCTCTAAAACCAACAACAACAATACTAGCACCAGAAACACCAACAACGAAATCAAAACAACAACAGCTCTTTTCAAGAAATCCAAGTGAAAAAATAATCAAAAATTTTCATTTTTGTGTCGAATTCCGGTTTAAAATTCACAAGGATTTTTCCACGGGTAAGTCAAAAACTAGTCCACTATGATTATCCTCACAACACTTGTAATATTTTATTTTCAAAAAGTCACAAAAATCCATGAAGTTTTATTAATATAAAAATTGCTTTTGAATAAAACGCAAAATCTAGAATTTTCAATGTCCCAATTCATATGGCCTTTTTGTGTTCTACTAGAGATGTGAATATAAATGGATTGCCAATAGATATGGGTAAAGTGTGTTAGTTTAAATTATTACCAAAAAGAATATGAAGTGATAAAATCCAGTAATAAATATGAAGAATATTAAAACACAATATATACTTATTCTATGTCACCTATTGTCAGAAGATTGTACAGTTAATTAATTTTTCTTGGTGATTTTAAAGAGGTTTGAGGCAAATCAAACGACACCAGTATTTATATGATTAAAATACATACAAACAAATGACTGTATATATACATGTAGTTATGTGGATCAGTACTTACGTAGAGTATATATTGAGTGTTTTTGCCATATTGAAATAAAACGAGATGTTGAAGCAGCCAGGGAGGGAGAGGGGGCACATTGGCTACTACACCACACATAATAGGTTTTGAGCAGCAAAGTAGAAAAACGAATTTTTTTTAATTCTTAACAGTATAACACAAGAAATGGACACTAGAGAAATCTCAACGGAAAAAAATATATCTTCGTTAAAATTTTATATAGAAATTTAAAAATTTCAGTTATAATAAAGCATGTCAGTAAAATCAAAAAGCCCACGTCGGTCCTATCCACCTTCAAAATTCAAATTTTAAGACACGGTTTTATTGATACAGTAGGTTAAATGCATAGAATAACATCTCATTAAAAACGTTTATAAAACCCCGCAACCATACTTAGGTTTCCATTAGAAAAAATTAATTGCCAATTAAGAAATAACCAAAAATTGTCGTATTTTCGCTGAGTTTCTTTATATCCATTATTTTCTGTAATAATTAGCTATTAGTCAAGGAAACTATTAATTCTATCAACACAGAAATAAATTTTTTCTGATTCAATCACGAAATTAATTGATCCGAATTATTTTTATTGGAAAATTGTCTTCAATCACCAGAAATGAATAAGTATCATTAATTAGAAAAATTAACATTGAAGGGTCAATATTAAAAATTATTGATCCATTTAAAAAATTTAAATGGTACTTTTCGTTTATAGAGGGAGCTTTCATTGCATAGAAGCTCACTGTAGAGAAGTTTTGAGCTGATTACTTGTACTACGGTTCGCCACCTAGACACGAAATCTCGCTATTCTAGAAACCAATAATCTCTTTACAAGTCTCAAAGTGTTCGAAACTGAGGCAAAATAACGAGATTTCGTAGATTTGAGGATTTAACAGCTGTTTGTAAATATATCGAATTACAAAACAGCAACCCGTATTGTGTACACGCACACACGACACTCATTCATCTAACAAGGAACAATGGGGCCAAGGATGCAAAAAGCGCATTTTCTAGTACTAAAAACCACAGTTGTACAAGCAGTATAGGGGATTTTTGAAAGAGATTTTGTTGAAAATCCTTTACCAAGCCCAGCTGATATTTGCCTATTGCAAAAATCTACTGAGAAATCTTGGAAGATTTCGGCCGTAATGCCTCGTTTACGAGGATTTCGTATCCAGTGCGAAGCGTAGTATTACCGTAACATACTTTAGGTAACATAGTAGGGCTTGTACCCAGGATAAACCCCGCCCCGCGAAAACAAGGGAATTTTAATCCCAGGAAATTTTTTAGTTTCTGAAATCCCGGTTTTTTTTCAGGGATCCCGAAAAACTAATTCATTAAATTTCTTTTTTAATTTGGGGCTTTTAGATATTATCTATTAATAAATGGAGTCTGTTCCATCTCAGTGCAAAATGCCGCTATAGATTTCATACCCGACAATTGCAGTCTAATAAATCGATTTATGGTACAACTTGAGTAGATTAAGTAAATTCAGCAAAAAAAATTGAAAATTGTTTTTTTTCTTTTTTTAATTAACTCAGTATATTGGTATGATTAATTGAAATTAAACTTATTTGTTCAAAGTACAAAAGATTTTTTGCGGCGTGTAGATCGTTATTACTTAAAATATTTTAAAAATTCCCGAAAAATCCCGGCATTCTATTATTTTAAAATTCCGAATCCCCGGATTTATAAAAAATCGATGCTCAAATGACTGCCGCTATTACATAGTTACGTTATAGGCATCAAATCTCTAAAAACTTTTTCGGAGATTTTTAATATCTCTTTTTATAGTTGAATATCGATCTAGTTAAAGTGGATTTGGAATGCACTTTAAATTAATATTTGCAACGATCGTTTGCGCTTATAGAAAAGAGGCTTTCAAATCTCGAAAAAAAATGTGAAATTTTGAGCGTTAATCTGTAAAATCTATATATGGCCGAAGGCACAAGCCAATGCCTATAGAGTGATCAAAACCGGTCGGTGAAAACCGTGTGGACCGGTAGAAACGCGGTGTTTTTAATATATAAACCGGTTTTCGTTTTATTTTTTTAATTTCGACTGTAAACTGAAAATCAAGAATAACTTTCGCAGAATGTGTAGTTTTGGCGCACTTCTAAACTCTTATAACTGGACACTTCGAACATAGTAATTCCGTCCGCAAGCTGTCAATAAAATACTCTAAACTTTCTAAAACCAATCGCCAGACTGTTTGTGCAGTATATAAATATAATAATTAGCTTTGTCGAAGAGGCTCTTCAACATCGAGTATTTAATATAACATTATGTAAATATTCACAAAAGCATATGAAACCAAAATAGAAACAATTAAACCAAAAAAATAAAAAACAACATTTTAATAGTTTGTCGACCGCAATTAACAGCCAAAGGAATATAAAGTTTTAGGCAATAAAACATTTGAGTATTTTTTTTCCTTCATTTATATTAAATTAAGCGTTTTTTGGCTTACCTTTGGGGAAAAACCGGTTTGTGCCGCTTATTTATGTTCCTAAACACCATCCAACTCGGCTTATAAAAAATGGTCCGGTTTTTTAGAACCGAGAAAAACCGACTTTCAAAAAAACCGGTGTTTTGATCACTCTAAATGCCCATTAGTACAAGATAGTAATGATTACAGTTTCGCTTTACGGACTTCCCATAAGATAGTCGCCTATCCGCGGTCGCTTTGGTGGTGTTTCCACCCAAAGCTACTTAACCAATCTTGTAAAATCCGTTGAGGAAATCGAAGAGTTCAAATTCCTGCTACCGGCAATAGAATGTTAGCCGCCAATTGAATTGGATTTTTTAAGATTTACGAAAAAAGGGAACATTTACAATTGAAATTATTAGTAATAGAATTTTAAAAAACGCAAAAAAAAGCCCAATAAAATGAATGCTAAGCGGGAAAAAGCCAAAAGACTGTTTTTTGGAACTGACTCTTTGAAAAAATCAAAAATTAAAATTCAGAAAATATATTCTCTGGAATGAACATATTTTTTTAGCGGAGAAACGTGCTTCCGGGAAAGTGGCGTTGTCAACTTCCCCAACATTTAACTCAAAATTCGTTGTTTAGTTAAAAAAGCAATATTTTTTCCAAATGTCGAAAATTTACCAATATTTAACAAAGATAATATTGCTACATTCCACCCGAACTCCTATTCTTTTCGCGTATGAAGATATTCTCGGTGACCAGTTGATATGTAATGGGGGATACTATAACGAAATAGGGCATTAATGTAACACTCAGCATTTTTTAAATTTGTTTGCCTGCAATAAAGTATGGTGATGATAGAAGAGTGGTGGTTGTGGTGTTGTTGACTGGCTTAGTTTTATACATTTGTTCGCTTTGGTTCATACAATTTTTGTTTTCTTTACTTCTCCACACACAAGACAAGCGACGACCCCAGAGATACTTAAGTAGGCTGGCAGCAACACAGACAGTAAAAGCTAATATGGAGACAGAGAAATAAAGCAAAGCTTCCATTAATATTCTAAAAATATTTCTTATTTTCTCCCATAATCATGCTTGGGTACTATGAATTCCCTTAATTTAAATATTCAAAAATAATCCTGAAAATCCAACAATTTATGAAATTAATTACATTGCTGTACTTATTTTTGTTTGACTTGTAACTGTTTTTTCAATATTAATCGCTGATTTGCTTAACCGAACCAGGCGGCCATAACAAATGCTGTTCTCTTTGTACTATAGCTTACAGTAAGTGGCGAATAATATGCGAAGTCGACAAGCATACGGTTGTTTTTTTTGTTTAAACGCAAAATTGACCACTTGTTGTTGTTTTCTGTTTTTTTACTTAACTTCTTCTTTCGCCCCATCAATGAGAGATATACCCTCTGGCCAAATGAATTTGTATAATACTGTATAGGTGTTCTGCATTCTTGTTAGCAGTGACTGTTATTCAGTGGAAAATATTTCGATTTATATAGGCATGCCATAGAGAAATTCTTGTTTACACTAGAAAGTTACACTCGTGGTCAAATATGTATGCATATATTTTCTAAAAAATGATTGAAAACTGCATGCAATAAACACATTTTAAGAATAAATTTCTACAAAATTGTTTTGAAATACAATTAAGTGCAATATTTATGATGTTATCACTAAAAAATTTTTAACTTGCTAAATTAAAAAAAAAAATATTTTCTTTTTTTTAATTTTTCATTTTTAACTTTTTGTCGTTGGGAAATATAGGGAATACATTTTTTTGGGAAAAAGGGATTTTTTTTTGAAATTGCGTAGGTTGTAGGATAGGTTATGTGGCAAGCCGATGTAATCAGGCCTCAACTTAAGACTATTGAGTCGCATTGTGATTATGGAAATTACGTTAAGGGAATTTCAAAAAATTCTTTTCTGGCATCTCTGGTGATAGGAATAGCTATTCATAAAGTTAATTAAAAATAGATGATTCCTGTGGCGATGCATAAAAATATAAAAAATAATAATAATTTAATTGTTCTTTACTTTCTTTACAATATTTTTTTTCAGGAATTTTATTATTCTATAAGAAAATTTTGTCAAAAATTTTATTTTCTATAGAAAGTTTTTTGAGTTGCGTAAGGAATTTTTAAAATGCTCTCCTGGCATCTTTGATGGATAAGAATAGCTTTTTCGATAAAAGTATTAAAAAATAATGAATCATCCGTGGCGATTTTGTCAAAATTTTTATTTCTAATAGAAAATTTTGTCAAAATTTCTATATTTCTAATAAGAAAACTCGAAATTTTTATTGCTGTAGAAAATTTTGACAAAATTTTCTATAGAACTAAAAAAATTTTTTTTTGTCAAAATTTTAGTTCTATAGAAATTTGTCAAAATTTATTTCTATAGAAAGTTTTTTGAAGGTTGCGTAAGGAAATTTTTAAAAAATCCTCCTGGCATCTCTGGGATAAGAAAATAGCTTTTATAAGTATAAAAATAATGAATGCGATTTTTTTCAAAATTTTATTTCTAATGGAAAATTTTTGTCAAATTTTATTTCTAAAAAAATTTTATCAAAATGTTATTTCTATAGAGAATTTTTGGTGAAAAATTTATTTCTATAGAAAATCAAATTTTGTTAAAACTAAAAATTTTATTTCTTAGAAATTTTCAAAAGAATTATTTCTAATGATAAATGTAGTTGACAAAATTTTATTTCTATAGAAAGAAATTCGCAAAATTTTAATTTCATAGAAAATCTTGTCAAAATTATTATTTCTATAATTTTTTTTAATTTTGTTTTACAGAATTTTAATTTTTCTATAGAAGATTTTAGTCGAAAATTTTATTTTATAGAAATTCGAAAATGTTATTGTAGGAATTTGTCGCGAAATTTTTTTCTATAGAAAATTTTTGTCAAAATTTTATTTCTAGTAGAAAGTTTGTCTTAATTTTTTTGTCTTTGTTTTTGTCTTTTCTTTACTTTCTTAAACAATTTTTGTTCGAATTTTAATAATTTTTTGCCGTTGGGAAATTATGAAGGGTAAGAATTTTTGGACGTAAAGAGGGAGGAGGAGTTAGGGAGGGGAGAGGGGGTAGGGTAGGGGGCAAGGGGGGGAGTAGGCAAAGGAGAGAGGAAGGGAGGGGAGAAAAGGGAATATTTTTGAAAAGTTGTTTAAAAATCTTCCTGCCCATCTCTGATGATAAATAGCTTTTCATAAAGTATTAAACATGAATAATCATGTGGCGATTTTTGTCAAAATGTTATTTCTATAGAACATTTTGTCAAAATTTTTTTGAAGTTGCCGTAGGAATTTTAAAAAATTCCTCCTGGCATCTTTGATGATAAGAATAAGCTTTATCATAAAGTTATTAAAAATAATAGAATCATGTGGCGATTTTTTGTCAAAATTTTATTTCTATATGAAAAATTTTTGTCAAAAATTTCTGAATATTTATATAGAAAACCGAAAAATTTTAATTGCTGTACGAAAATTTTGAAAAAATTTTCTAATAGAACAAAAAAACAATTTTTTTGTCAATTTAGTTCTATAGAAAATTTTTGTCAAATTTTAATTTCTATAGAGTTTTTTGAAGTTGCGTAAGGAATTTTTAAAAATCCTCATGGCATCTTTGGATGAATAAGAATAGCTTTTCATAAGTATTAAAAATAATGAATCATGTGGCGAATTTTGTCAAAATTTTTATTTCTAATAGTAAAAAGTTTGTCAAAATTGTATTTCTATAGAAAATTCGAATTTTTAATTGCTGTGAAATTTTGTCAAAATTTTAATTTCTATAGAAAAATTTTGTCAAAATGTTAATATCTATAGAAAATTTTGCCAAAATTTTATTTCTATAGAAACTTTCGTTTTATTTCAACATTTTATTTCTGTAAGAAAATTTTGTCAAAATTTTATTTCTATAAAAAAAAAATAATTAAAAAATGTAGCAATTTTGTTTTTGTATGAAATTTTCTGTCTTTGCTTTATCTCAAAATTAACGCCTGGAAAAGTCATCCTTAATTTTTTTGTAGCACTAACGTCCATCCTTCGTCATTTTGATAGCGGCCTTTTTTCAAAAAACGTAATAATTTGGCATCGTGAGCAAAAATTGAGAAACCAAAAATTGAATTTAATTTCCCATTATCAAAATTTTTGTTTTTAATTAGTATGAGACAAAAAATTCATGAAATTCGTTGTTTTGGTAATAAACTTAAAAATTTATCATTTCCCAATCTATGCCAAAATGCATTTTTTAAAATCGAAAATGAAATTATGCGTCGTCAGTTTTGACGAAGGATGACTGTCGCAAGGGTTAAAGAAAATAAGTCTTAAAGAATGTCGTTCTATTGCCAACGGTTTTTTCTGTTAGTGTGATCTTTTTCAAGCACGCATGACTGTAGCAATACATTTTTCTCATAAGCAAATTCAACATTTGTTTGAAATGAGCTTTCAGTATAGTTCGTAGTTTCCCAGTAACGATGGAGCAATAACAATTATGGCACGCAATAATAGATAACACCCAAAAATTTCCAACGAATTTTCTGGGTAAATATTTAATGATTTAATGAATTATTCATTTAATTTCCATAAATTATTCCATAATTGACATATTTCCATTGATTTTCTTTGAAGACAAATGCGAGTATTTTGCAGATTTTTGCCAATAGTGGACCTATTCAAATTTTATACTGTACTCTCTAGTACAATTGTAATTGAGACCAGTCGCCTCTTGTTGTTCAGACAAGTTTGTATACATAACCAGGTACAGTATTGCCACGAAATAGGGAATACATTATTTTTCATGTTACGAAAAACATTTTAAATAAGATTTTGTATACAGATTTTTAAAAACCTTCAAATTAACTAAAATATGAGAAAAATAATTATTGACTTTTCGAATAAGAAAATATGTTTTTTTGTGTAATTTTAAAAACTGTTCAAGTGTCTCTTTTTTGTATAATACTGTTCTGTATATTTGGCTGATACTGGTATTTGATAGTGTAGCTAAGCTGCCTTTTCGTTTCGTTTTCCGTTCCATATTTTACAAGTGGGGTAAGATGTCATAGGTTGTGTGAGTTGAGAGCATGACGCGTTTGTTTGTATAAAACCAGAGCCCAGAGATAAGAAACTTCAACATCGTCCAACAGTTTGAGATAATCTGCTGCCCGTTTGCACTGTCGCCTTTTTTACTGCGTACGGCGTATATATGTGATGTGTATGTTGGTTTGTGTTATATGCATTGACTTGCCTATACATGTGAAATTATGTACTACTTACAACGCAGTGGTCGTTGCGTGTGCATCGATGTTTAATGTTCTTCTGTTTATGGCCATAAGCGTCCTCTGTTTCCACAAAACTTCCCAGCAAACACGCAACATTAGTCCCGCCATAAAGAGGTACTTTTGCTTTAGTAAACTGAATAGGTGAATGCAAAAATAAAATGTCAACCAAATGTACGAAAAATATTGAAAGAAAATTGTATGAATTTACATGCCAATATTGCAAAACATTTTTGCACAGTTCACTCTACATGTTTTAAGATATTATGAACTTGAAATCGTTTTGAATTCTAAATATTTTATAATTATTGGGTGGTTATAATAAATCAATCATATCAAATTGGCGGCAATAAACGGATTAACATTTACATTTAGCAATTACATCATATTTATAGAATATTTATTTTTCGGCTTAAATGGACCCATGGCTTTGCTTTATCCAGCCTAAAGTTGACTTAGCATGTTTTTGATGGATGTCGTGTTTTTTAATTCGGATTGATGAATCTATTGGGACATTTCTATCAAAGTTATGGTTTAATATTGTACGTTAGCCTGTGTCTAAAAGTCATTAAAAAATGTCCAATCCAAAAAGGGCAAAAAACTTTGTTCGGTCTAAAGTGATCTAAGTCATTTTTAGCCATGTTCTATTATTACTATTTTGAGTTCGTATATATGTACTAAAAAACTTAATAAAAAAATATTAATTTTAAGAACGCCGAAAAATAAGGGAATTCCTATCTTAATATGCGGGGTTTGAGAAATTTCAAAAAACAAAATTGTTTTCTTGTTTCCTGTAAAATGCACTTTTTTAGACTTAGCGCACTTTGGAATGTAAGACCATCGATATATAAAAATAAGATGTGGTGTGACAATCTAAAACACGACATATTAATTCTTGATATATCAATACCAGAGAATTGAAAGCCGGCTGATGACCTTTTTTTGCCATGTCGACTCATCTCGACTCAATTTAGCCCGCTAAATAATCGAAATATTTATTAAAAATAGAAAAAATGTATTAATATTTGTTGTATTTACTGCCAAAGTTTTTGAACTTTCCGATTGCCAACAATTGTTTCAATATTAAAGGTTTCTATAATAATTTTTGCAAATCTTGCTTCAAAAGTTTTGAATGAATATGTACAATTTGATTGTAAGATTTGGTTGTAACAACTAATCTCATAACATTTCAGATAACCTCAATTTTGAATAATGGATAAATACTCCCCGCCGAATATACAAAATTTTATTGCTTGGTCCGTCAAGCCGTCGCCGAGCCGGAAGGCAAAAATCTTAAGTATCATCCGCCGCCGATAAAAATGGGTCGAACATCATTCTCTGATATCAATAATGATCTGCCCTTTAGGGGGGATTTATGTCAAGGCAACGATATCCCTTAAATCTATCTCATATTGAAATCATTTACTAAGACATAATCAGTGATGGCCGTGTTGGACAGGCCTGCGCGTTTCATAAGAAAATCCGCAAAGGGCTAAAGATTTTTAGAAGTTTTCAATGTTTCTTATTCTCTAAGTCGACGTTGTGCATAAAAGTATAGACTTTAGGAAATATTTTTAGACGGGTATCATGCCTATAACAAGTATGGTAGCTTGTGCTTTTCACGTAATAATGTAGTAGTCCATACTGACGATTAGCTATTTTAAAATAAGACCGATATATAAATAATAAAAAAATCTGTTAAGAAAATAGTTGTCAAAGCTAAGTACAGCTAATTGTATATCAGTCAATGATGTCGGTGTATTTTGATGGTCCGCGATAATACAAAGTCAACCTTTCGGCAAAACTAATGACTGGAGCGATTCAAGCGCAAACTTAATTTTCGACGCTAATTTGGCCTTCATAGACTTGGCTTTCGTAAAACAGTTTTGTTTATTTTGCGCGGTTAGACAGTGTGTCATCAGTTGTTTCCAATGGTAGCGAAAATTTTTGCCCAGAAGCTACTTTCCCGGCCTTAGAGATGTATGATAAAATTTCTTGTAATTATTATTAACTCAAGTAAAATATGGATTCCAAAACGGCTTAACGGCTAATAATCCTTTTTTGTTGGATCAACAGGGATAAACAACGCAACGATTGAGTTCGTTTTGTTTTATTCCTCACATACAATTCATTCATATTCACGCACAATTTGTACTTTCCTCATGGCACATAGGTCACATCGCTTGGGTACAGCCAAGCCAGGCAGCCAGTCAGTGTATTGAAAAATATCTACGTACTTACATATCCAAGGCAATGCAAACATAACGAAGCAGCATTACATAGAAATGATTTTCGTTGAGTTTGGTTTGGCTTGGCTCATTCGTATCGTTGATGGGTCAGTAGGAGAGCAAAAATAATGGAGTGGTGGGGTGTGGCGAAAGGCTGTGTGTGAGCCATCAGCAGTATAGTAGAGTACAATATTGTTTGTTTTAAGCGGCTAAAAGTATTTTGTACTCTACATGACTTAACGTACGTTTGCTGCTGACTGACTCTATAAAACTGCTGTATTTCTGGCCTGTTTTACTTCCTCCTCAACCTAACAATATAAACGCCTCAAAGCCCAAATCCCTTCCTTTTCATCAAAAATCAGGCAAGCAACATCATCATCAAGCACCACCATTATTGATCTCATCACAACATCACATTTTCAGTATGGGACGGTTACAGAGAATACACGTTCATTCGTTTCGTTCGTTCATTTCGAATGGCATGAAGGTACGCTCCTCTGGTGTATTTAATTTCAATATTCATTCTGTCATTCACCCTCCTGCACATAAAATTTTTGTGTGTTCGTTCCAACAGCTGCTCTAGCTGGGGCTGTTTGTTTGGCGTTGACTGTGTCTTCTCATATAATAGCAATGAACAGGCGAATAACAGCCAGCCCAGCAAAGCGGTGGTGTAATCAATGTTTCTTTATAGTCAACGTTGATTCAGTTGAAAATATTCTTGTTCGGCAGTACTTACAGTACTATTGCTTGCTACACTTCTGGTGCTGTATATAGGTTGAAATATCTTGTTTATCTTCTTCGGTCTTGGATTGTGTGTGAATTTTTGTGTGTATATAATCTATTTTGTTGTATTTTGCAAAATCCCATTTTCTGGTGCAAAAGTAGAGATGACGACAACGAATAAAAAGACTACTGAACACGACTATAATTTTTTCTCGGTGGCCAGTTCTGCATCCACAATTGTTCGAATACGACATACGTTTAATATCATTTTAATTAAAATTCGAGTTGGACTAATCGAAGAAAAAGGCGCATTGCAAAAATGTAAGTCTGAAGCAAAAAAAAAAATTTAATAATGATTAAAATATTTATAATTTTTTATAAAAAAAAAAAATAAAAAGAGATATATAAAGGATTTTCGTGAGATAATGTAGGTGGTATGCAAATATACATAATTTTTTCTTTTCAATTATTTTTTATACAAATCAATTATCATCACCCCTCTTCTTCTCAATTGACCAACCTATTAGCGTTTTAAACGATTATTATTTATTTTTTTATTGTCCCATGTAAAAAACCCACAAAATTTGTTTTCAAATTTTCAAATTTATGGCGCCTAAAACACATGCTCTCGATTTTTTGTGCACACAAGCTACCCATTTCGCTTTAAAACACTTCGTGTGTGGGCGAAACCTTCGATTTCCGTTTTCTCGTATAAGGCAATTATTGTAGTGCGTATATAGGTGTTGTGTGCGTATGTGAATAACTGTTGTAAGGCTTAGAGATTGGCAAGTGTGAACATTTAAATCAAAATCATCACCGAATATTTTTATGCCCTGGCTTAGGAAAAATGGAAGTTATTGGCAATTTAAAAAATTGTTTAATTAAAAAAACACGATTTTTGCCATATGTTAGTGGATATATATTTATTTTTCTAAAGTTAAAACATAACAATAGGATAATAGGCATATTTATATATATAATAATATAGAAATAACTTTTAATTAGGTTTATACTAGAAAAATTAAAGAAGTTTTTGTGGTCAAAGTAAACTATTCTTTTAAATAACTTCCCTGTGGCTTGGGTATACATTGCAGTATGGCGTATCCGAAGGAATCCACCAAGAGTTTTCAATAAAAATAATATTCTGCAATGAATGAAAATCCTGGTCATATGTAATGTAATGTATTAGAATTGTCCCTAATAATAAATATAAAAATTGGAAAAAAAAGGAAAATAGTGGTAGTTTTTTTAATTAGCGTCGCTAACAGATGAATTTTATTTTTTCCAAAATTGGACCAAAATTCGTACCAGCGGACCATATTTTTCAAAACTAAGTTTAATATCATTTACCCACCATTTTCATAAAGCTCCCGTTAGTGTTCCGTTAACATAACCAACTTTTTAAACTGTATTATGGAAGAAAGCTGTCATCTTGATATATATTCCATATGCCAGTTAAGGAACTTAGCTGACGAAAATTTTGTCAAATTAAAGTAACTGGAGATAAGATATTTGCGCAATTTACTTTCTGTTAACTGGCAGTTAAAGCCTAAAACGGATGCTACCATGAAAATGGCCGTTAGTAGTTGCAATTTCCAAAAAAACTTTACTTTAATAGAAAATTTGTCCAAATTTTTTATTCTATAGAAGAATAAAATTTTATCAAATTTTATTATTCTTTCGAAAATTTTGTCAAATTTTTTAATTCTATAGAAAGTTTTGTCAAAATTTTATTTCTAAATAAGAAAATTTTGTCAAAATTTTAATTTCTATAGAAAATTTTGTCAAAATTTTATTTCTATAGAAAATTTTGTCAAAATTTTATTTCTATAGAAAATTTTGTAAAAAATGTTATTTCTATAGAAAATTTTGTCAAAAATTTTTATTTCTTAATAGAAAATTTTGTCAAAATTTTTATTTTCTATAGAGAATTTTGTTAAAATTTCATTTCTATAAGAAAATTTTTGTAAAAAATGTTTATTTCTAATAAGAAAATTTTGTCGAGAAAAATATTAATTATTAATTCACATTTGTCATATTTAATTCAGCAGAGCAATGAACATTTGCCGAAATTAAGTGGTTTTAGCATCTCAAGCTTTTGGTGAGGCTACATGTATGTGCAGTTTTTTATTTCGATTCACCCCTTATATTATGTGCATATCACATTTGAACGCTATCAATCATAGAATGTAAACATTAACAACTTTTGAGACGTTTGTACATTATGAGAATGAGAAAATGACATAATTGGTACAAATGAAACTAAAATTTAGTAACATTCATCAGGTCCAAAAAGGCGAAGCAAAGCATTTTCTCACACAACATTTCATGTATGTATGGTGTAGAGAGAGTGAGAGAGAACACCCGTCATAGATATATAGCAGAATAAGCAAAAGGCAACGAAGCCAATGGCCGAACAACGAATGCAAAGTATTCCTCAATCGAGAATGCCACAGTACAAAATTCATCGACTTTGCCTGAACCAAAAGTATTGTAAAAGCTATAACTAAGATACAGTATATTTTCCATCAGCCGGAGTGCTTCAAACAATTCACAGAGAGAATTCTCTAAACCAACAACAACAATACTAGCAGCCAGAAACACCAACAACGAAATCAAAACAACAAACAGCTCTTTTCAAGAAATCCAAGTGAAAAAATAATCAAAAAATTTCATTTTTGTGGTCGAATTCCGGTTTAAAATTCACAAGGATTTTCCACGGGTAAGTCAAAACTAGTCCACTATGATTTATCCCACAACACTTGTAATATTTTATTTTCAAAAAGTCACAAAAATCCATGAAGTTTTATTATATAAAAATTGCTTTTGAATAAAACGCAAAATCTAGAATTTTCAATGTCCCAATTCATATGGCCTTTTGTGTTCTACTAGAGATGTGAATATAAATGGATTGCCAATAGATATGGGTAAAGTGTGTTTAGTTTAAATTATTACCAAAAAGAATATGAAGTGATAAAATCCAGTAATAAATATGAAGAATATTAAAACACAATATATACTTATTCTATGTCACCTATTTGTCAGAAGATTGTACAGTTAATTAATTTTTCTTGGGTGATTTTAAAGAGGTTTGAGGCAAATCAAAACGACACCAGTATTTATATGATTAAAATACATACAAACAAATGACTGTATATATACATGTAGTTATGTGGATAGTACTTACGTAGAGTATATATTGAGTGTTTTTGGCCATATTGAATAAAACGAGATGTTGAAGCAGCCAGGGAGGAGGGGGGCACATTGCTGCTACTACACCACACATAATAGGTTTTTGAGCAGCAAAGTAGAAAAACGAAATTTTTTTTTAATTCTTAACAGTATAACACCAAGAAATGGACACTAAAGGAAATCTCAACGGAAAAATATATCTTCGTTAAAATTTTATATAGAAATTTAAAAATTCAGTTATGAAGCATGTATAAAATCAAAAAGCCAAGTCAGTTCTATCCACCTTCAAAATATCAAAATTTAAGACGGTTTTATTGATACAGTAGGTAAATGATAGAATAACATCTCATTTAAAAATGTTAGTAAAACCACCATACTTAGGTTTCCATTTGAAAAATTGCCAATAAGAAAATAACCAAAAATTTTGTATTTTCCTGAGTTTCTTATATCCATTATTTTCTGTAATAATTAGCTATTATCAAGGTAACTATTAATTCTATCAACCTATAGTAATATGCGGTTGCCTGTGTTTCCTTTAATGTTTTCAATAGCAGATGCATTAGGGATGACGCTGTTTGACAAAAAAATGTAAAGCAAATTGTACTGCATTTGAAATAATATAACGTATATAAGAAAGTCAGGAAAGACCACAATTATTTTCTTATATGGTGTTATTGTTTACCATATGAAGGAAAAAATAGTGTTTTTGAAATTTTTTCATTATAGAGGAGCTTCATTGTATAGAAGCTCACTGTAGAGAAGTTTTACTGTTACTTATACTACGTTCGCACTAGACACGAAATCTC
>PGFW01033028.1:1366-11652 GCA_003123925.1 Haematobia irritans | reverse complement strand
ATTACATGCCCCCCAAATATAATACACAAGCATTAGGAATTATGATGGTAGTTATGATATAATGGGTGACTGGTATGTATTGTCCCGCAGTTGACAGATTTATTCGAGTGAAAATTCATTTTCTTGCTTACGAGCTTATTCGTTATTCGTGATGGAATGAATTCAAGGGTGATGGTGTGACTTATTTAAGTCGTATGTCTTTGAAGTAACCAACAGTCAACCAATAAAAAAACATACGCGAGTACACGAACCACCAAATAATTCAATTCACGCGAGAGAAGCTAATTATCTATCAGTTCATCGCATTGGTAACATATATTGTTGACCTTTGCCAACCAAAGGCAAATTAGGTTCTAATCGCTCGACGGTCGGCTCATTGCCCGTCGTTCTGATTGTGGTTCGGTTATATTTTAGCGTCGTCTGAAAAATTTATTCCCGCATGCGAAATAAATAGTACCACAGAGACTTACGGGTCTTCTGTTCCCCCCGCCCCCAGAGACCTTAGTGCCTACTGTTCCCCCACAAAGACCTCCGGGACTACTGTTCCCTCACTCGGCCTCACAAGAGACTCTTCGGCCTTCCTGTTGCCAACCACATGGACTTCAGGACCTACTGTTTCCACGCAACAGAGACCTTTCGGGGCTTAACTGTTTCCTCACCAACAGACCATTCGACGCAACTGTGTCCACCGCTGAGACCTGCGGACCTACTGTTCCCCCACAAAGACCTCCGGGACTACTGTTCCTCACAGAGACTCTCGGGCCTTCTGTTCCACCACAGGGACTTTCGGACCTACTGTTCCACCACAGAGACTTTCGGGGCTACTGTTCCTCAACACAGACCTTCGACGCAACTGTTCCACCGCTGAGACCTGCGGACCTACTGTTACCCCCACAGAGACCTTCGGGACTACTGTTCCCTCACAGAGACTCGCGGGCCTTCTGTTCCACCACAGAGACTTTCGGACCTACTGTTCCACCACAAAGACCTTTGGGCCTTCTGTTCCACCACTGAGACCCTGGGGCCTACTCTTCCACCGCAAAAACCTTCGGGCATGTTGTTCCCATAACAGAAACCCTCTGGTCTACTCTTTCACTACAGAGACCCTCGGGCCGACTGTTCCCTCAAAGGGACCTTTGGGCCTACTGTTCCACCCCTGAGACCCTGTTCCAGCACATAGACCTTTGGGCCTATTTTCCCCGACAGAAACCTCAAGGCTTAAGGTTCCCCCAACAGAGACATTCAGTCCTACTGTTCCCCCAACGAGTCCGTCTACTGTTCCACCACTGAGACTTCGGGCATACTATTCCCTCACAGAGATCTCGGGGCCACTGGTACAGCACAGAGACACACAAAGACATTCGGGCCTACTGTTTCCCCACAAAGACCTTCGGGTCTACTGTTCCCTCGCGGATGCCTTCGGGCCGACAGAGACCTTTGGGTTTACTGTTCCATCACAGAGATTTTCGGGCCCACTGTTCACTCCACAGAGACCTTCGGACTGACTATTCCCCAACAGAGACATTCGGGCCTTCTGATCCCCCATAGAGAAATTCGGGTCTACTGTCCCCCCACAGAGACCATTTGGCCTTCTCTTCCACCACAGAGACCTTCGGGCTTCTGTTCCCCCATAGAGACTTTGAGGCCTACTCTTCCAACACAGAGTCCCTCCTTCCTATTGTTTCACCACAGAGACCTTCGGGTCTTGTTCCACCACAGACACCTTCGGGCTTACTGTCCCCCACAGAGACTTCCAGGTCTAATGCTCCACCAAGAAGACCTTCGGTTCGTTCGTAGACTAGCTACTAGATAGCTAGCATTGTAGTCGTCAATAATACTAAATCAAGCGTAACCGATTACCAACCCGGGACACTATCGCGCCACTACTGACACCACACGGCTCCTACAACAATCCACTGTAGCAACACTAGAAACAGTCTGAAAACCTATCACCTAAAAATCGACGAATGCACAACATCCCAATCGCCAGCGAACCGATCTACTCAGCAACGATCATTCCATCTACGCTCCTACTAATGCAAGAGCCCTTAGATATCAATGAGTCATCAACTATCCTACTGATCATCAACGAAACGTATTTCTGTATCAACTATACGATCGTAGAGAACCGAAGTTCCTTTCACTACGGATTTAACAAGACTCCATCCTACGAACACCGATAAAAGACGCATTCATCTACGAACCGAATCTTGTCATCAAATACCGATCATCGATGAACCGACGTTCTTCTCCAATACCGATTATAAACTAACCCAAGTTTTCACAACTACCGGAATCGATAAACCGACGTTCTCATCACTACCAATCGTCAACGAACCGAATTTCTCATCGACTACCAATTATCAACAACCGAATTCCTTATAAATTACCGAATCTCTACGAACCGACGTTCTTATCCTCCATCGATCCTCAACGAACCGAATTCTCAACAACTACCGATCACCGAGAAACGACGCAACCATCAAAGAATAGAATCTCTCATCCAGGTGCGGACATCTAAGCAATCGAAGTACTTACAACCTGTCAAATTATTTTACCACCGAAAATTCCCTCTTGATTCAGCGAAGTATATCAGATCTACTAATATCGACAACATCTAACGAAACGCAAATTTCTTTCAAATACTGATCATCGACGAACACGGCGTTTCTCTCTACTACCCCACCGTCATTTTCATCTAACTACCAATCATTGACGACCGACTTTCTCCTCCACTAACCCGATCATCATGAACTGAATTTCTCATCGACTACCCGATCATCCAACAACCGAAATTCCTCTCGATCTGAAATCTCTACGAGCCGACTTATCACCTCCAACGCGAGTCTATGCACGTACCGAATTCTAAAAACAACCTACCGATTCATCAAAGATCGACCTCACATCCGTCAAGCGAAACGGAATTTCTCAATTCGATTACCGTATCATTCAAGCAATCGAAGAACTTACAACCTTGATCCGAAAGCCCGAACCGGAATTCCTTTCTCATCTTAAGCGAGAAGAGTCAGTCTACAAAATGTGGCGACATCAACGAAACAACATATCTTAATCTATCTATCTGATCTCGACGAACCGACGTTCTGCCTGCGCACTAAACCGAATCATCAACGGACCGAATTCCTCATTAATTAACAAGAATCTTTAGCGAAGCGGACGTTCTTCATCCATCCACCGATCATCAACCGAGGACGCGAATTCGCTCAACAACTACCGAGATCATCATAAAACAACCGACCCATGTCATCTGCCGAACCGAATTCTCAATCAAATAACGATTCATCTCAGCGCAAAGATATGCAGATGTAGCTAAATCGTGAAGCATCAACGAACCGGAATTTCTTCTCAACTACCGATCATGCGACGTACCAAACGATTCTCCTTCTCACCAACGACCGAATTTTGCAATCGACTACCTATGATCCCAATGAATCGATTTATGAATATTTACGCCAGCCGACGTTCTCATCCACACACCGAATCATGAGGAAACCATCCATACGAAGACGCCTGATGACGAGAACACGACAGTTATGGCAAAGCTGACATGCTTACAATTGCGCAGTAACCATTAATCAACGAAGTTCAATCAAAATATCCCAATACCTGCACACTTGCATAACCATCACAGACATTTCGTGTCATATGCTAGCCGTTCCAAGCTAGGACCTAGAATTTATTCCAAAATGTCAATATACGATTCTTTTTGTGTGATTCTTTTTGGCCATACGAACAAATTTTGGGCCGTTTGCTTTTGACTGTTGCTCAAATAAAAGGAACAAGAAATTAACAAACGCTGGCAAGCGGCTTTGGAGCAAAAAAAAAAAACGCTCAATACCATAAGGCAAAAAGCAAAAAAGGCACACAGGCGACAATGTAAAGAGTTCAGTTAAGAACCGGAAATGAAAACTTTATCCAATGTCAATGAAGCTTTTTCAAACTTCTAACTCTTACAACTGGGGGTAAGAAAAAGGATAATAGGCTTATGTGTGGTGTGTGTGTGCTCCACGCTACAGAAACCTTAAAGGGGCCATGTATGTTAGCTGCTATTTGCTAGATTTTTTATTTTTATAAGCCTTCGCTATTAGGGGACATATTAACTTTGTCATTCCGTTTTGTAATACATGCGAATTAATGTTTTCCGAACCAGAAATGGTATACAGTGAAACCTCTCAAACTTGGACCCTTTGAAAATCGGACACCTCTCAATAGTGTATAACACAGTAATATGTCAACATTTTATTTCTATAGAAAATTTTGTAAATATTTCATTTCTATAAAAAATTTTGTCGAAATTTTATTTCTATAGAGATTTTTTCAAAATTTTATTTTTATAGAAAATATTGTCAAAATTTTAATTTCTAGGCAGAAGTATTTGCTCAAAAATTTTATTCTATAAAAAAATTTTTTTTTTGTCAAAATTTTAATTTGCTAATTCGAAATTTTGTCAACATTTTATTTCTATAAAAATTTTGTCAAAATTTACTCTATAGAAAATGTTGTCAAGCATTTTATTTCTAATAAAAAATTTTGTTCAAAAATTTTATTTCTATAAAAAATTTTGTCCAAATTTATTTCTTATAAAAAATTTGTCAAAAATTTTAATTTCCATAGAAATATTTTGTCAAAAGTTTATTTCATAGAAAATTTTGACAAAATTTAAATTTCTATAGAAAATTTTGCTAAAATTTTATTTCTTAATATGAAGATTGTCAAAAATTTTATTTCTATAGACAATTTTGTGAAGATTGTATTTCTATAGAAAATTTTATCAAGATTTAAACTTGCTAACGAGCAAAGAGGTTTCAAAGGATTGTTTTGACGTCCATTGTGGTTGGCTAATTTAAGCATTCGGTCTAGCCCGAACTTAAGCGAGCGTATATACTTTTTGTTTTTAGTATCATCGCTTAGCAAGTTAATTTATTGCGGCCTAAATACAGGCAATAGTTTATCAATACTCTATGTCTCCTTGACTGTGTACGACAATAAATGCCAACTTAAAATTCAGTCTGAGCCAGTTTTGAATGTTTGAGCTTAACATTCACATTGGGTTTTGTGAAAGTTGTTTGATTTAATACTGAAAAAATGCAAAACAAGCAACTAAAACGACTTTCAATGCAAAACGCATGATACACAAAAAATCTTATCATAAGTGGAACAAAGGAAGAAAGAAGCACAGTTTGCCACATGGTTATGGCCTTTGTGTACATTTTGACTGCTAATGCAATTAATTTCAATTTCAATTTGAATTTTATTTTTTATTTTATTGCAAAACTTGGGGAAATAATATCAAATTTAGAAGCAAATTTAGATTATAGAAGTCCATCACATGCCTGGCGACCACTGTCTTGAGATGACCGACACTTTGATAATGTTTAAGGGCGCAACTATTACATTTTCAATGAAAAATGGCGCCCCCTGAAAAATGAGCTGCAAATCGCAAATGAAAGGGTGGGCCAAAACTGCGGGCGACGACTAATAATGAATATTAGTCCAGAAAAGATAAGCCCCAACAAAATCGAACCCGCAAATACAAGTAGGGTTCATTTTCGTTTTTAAATTTAAAAGGCCGCGTGAAAATGAATCGCTAAATAATTATAAAAAATCATTTAATAAGTATTTATTCAGAACAACAAACGTATGAACAGTTCCACTAATTGGCAAACCTGCAGAATGGCGAGAATAGGCCCGCACATGGAAACGAATCACAATGCCCAAAAAAAGAAAGATTAGGGTTTATTTTCATGTTAAAAATATTAGGGTTTAATTTTCATATGGCAAAGCGGGCCCTAAAAAGTTAAGTAATATGCAAACAAAATGCTCTAAGTAAACAAAGATTTTTAAATGAGAAAATAAAATTTTATACAAAATTTTCTATAGAAATAAAATTTTGACAAATTTTTTTTTTTAGGAATGAAAATTTTGAAAATTTTTTTTAGAAATAAAAATTTCACTAATTTCTATAGAAATAGAAGTTTTGATAAAATTTTTTCTATAGCATATAACGATCTTGACAAATTTCTATAGAAATAAAAATTTTGACAAAATTTTCTATGGAAATAAAATTTTTGACAAAATTTTCTAATAGAAATAAAATTTAACAGTAAACTTTTCTATGGAAAATTTGACATAAAATTTTCTAATAGAAAGTAAAATTTTGATAAAAATTTTCTGTAGAAATAAAAATTTTGACAAAATTTATCTATAGGAATAAAAATTTTTACAAAATTTTCTTATCACAATAATTTCGACAAAAAGTTTCTATAGAAATAAATTTTGACAAAATTTTCTATAGAAATAAAATTTTAAATAGAAATAGAATTTTCACAAAATTTTGTATGGAAACAAAATTTTGAGAAAATTTTCTAAAGAATCAAATTTTTGACAAAATTTTCTATAAAAATTTTGGTATAAAATAAATTTTTGCAAAAATTTTCCTTAAAAGAAACTAAATTTTTGAGCAAAATTTTCTATAGGAATAAAATTTTTGACAAAAATTTTCTATAGAAATAAATTTTTGACAAAATTTTACTAAATAGGAAATAAATTTTGATAAAAATAATTCTATGCGAAATAAAATTTTTGAACAAATTTTCTAAAAACAATATTTTGACAAAATTTTCTATAAGAAAATAAAAATTTTCACACAATTTTCTATAGAAATAAAATTTGGCAAAATTTTTATAGAAATAAAATTTTGACCAAATTTTTTTATAAGAAATAAAGGTTTCACAAATTTTTCTATAGAAATTAAAATGTTGAGCAAAATTTTCTATAGAAATAAAATTTTTAACAAAATTTTCAAATTGGAAATAAAATTTTGACAAAATTTTCTATTAGAAATAAACTTTAAAAGAAAAAATTTTCTATAGAAATAAAATTTTAACAAAAAATTTTTCTATAGAAGTAAAATTTTTGACAAAATTTTCTATAGAATAAGCTTTAAAAGAAAATTTCTATAGATAATAAAAATTTTTAACAAATTTCTAGTATGAAGTAAAATTTTTGACAAAAATTTTTCTATAAGAGAATAAAATTTTAACAAAATTTTGTATGGAAAACAAAATTTTTGAGAAATTTTTCTAGAATAAATTTTTTTCTATAATGGAAAATAAAATTTTGTAACAAAAATTTTCCTAATAGAAATAAAATGTTGACAAAATTTGCTATGGAAATAAAATATGTAAAAGAAAATTTCTATAGAAATAAATTTTAAACAAAATTTTCTAAATAGAAAGTAAAATTTTGAGCAAAAATATTCTATAGAAATAAAATTTTGACCCAATTTTTTTAATAGAAATAAAGTTTTCAGCAAATTTTTCTATAGAAATAAAATGTTGACAAATTTTCTATAGAAAATAAAATTTTTACGAAAATTTTCTATGGAAATAAATTTTGAGCAAAAATTTTCTAAGAAATAAACTTTTAAAGAAAATTTTCTATACCGAAATAAAATTTTTAAACAAAATTTTTCCTATAGAAGTAAAATTTTGACAAAATTTTCTATAGAAATAAAATTTTAACAAAATTTTGTATGGTAAACAAAATTTTGAGAAATTTTTTCTAGAAATAAAATTTTTTTCTATGGAAATAAAAATTTTGACAAAAATTTTCTATAAGAAATAAAATGTTGACAAAATTTGCTATGCGAAATAAAAGTTTGATAAAATTTCTATAGAAAATGTAAATTTTGATAAAATATTTCTAATAAGAAATAAAATTTTTGACAAAAATTTTCTAAAGAATCAATTTTTCTATAGAAAATAAAATTTTAACAACAATTTTCTATAGAAATAAGATTTGGAACAAAATTTGTATAGAAATATAAAAATTTTGACCATAATTTTTTATAGAAATAAAGTTTTGAGCAACGAATTTGTCTGTAGAAATATAAATGTTTGACAAAATTTTCTATAGAAATAAAATTTTAACAAAAATTTTCTAATGGACAATAAAATTTTTGACAAAATTTTCTATAGAAATAAAGCTTAGAGAAATTTTTTCCTATAGAAATAAAATTTTAACAAAATTTTCTATGAAATAACGAATTTTGACAAAATTTGAGAAAATTTTCTATAAGAAAAATAAAATTTTGAAAAAATTTTTCCTAAAGAAACGAAAATTTTGACAAAATTTTCTATGAAATAAAATTTGACAAATTTTTATAGAAAATAAACTTTAGAGAAATTTTCTATTAGAAATAAAATTTTAACAAAATTTTCTATATGAAGTAAAATTTTGACAAATTTTCTAAATAGAAATAAAATTTTTAAGCAAAATTTTGATGGAAACAAAATTTTGAGAAATTTTCTGTAGAATAAATTTTTTTTCTATGGGAAAACAAAATTTTGAAGAAAAATTTTGCTATAGAAATAAAATTTTGGATAAAATTTTGACAAAAATTTTTGACAAAAATTTTCCCTATAGAAAAAAAAAATATTGATCAAAATTTGCTATGGAATAAAAATTGATAAAATTTTCTATAGAAAAATAAAATTTTATAAAATATTCTATAGCAATTAAATTTGATAAAATATTCTATAGAGAATAAAATTTTGACAAAAATATTTCTAAAAGAAACAATAATTGTTGACAAAATTTTCTATAGAAATAAAATTTTGACCAACAATATTCTATAGAAATAAAATCTTGGACAAAATTTTTGTATAGAAATAAAATTTTGGAGAAAGCATATCTAATAGGATGAAATTTTTTACAAAAATTTTCTATGCACTAATAAATTCGACAAAATTTTTCTATTAGAATAAAATTTTGACATTTCTATAAGAAATAAAATTGTTAACACAAATTTCTAATGGAAAATAAAATGTTGAGAGTTTTTCTTTATAGAAATAAAAGTTTTGACAAAATTTTCTATGGAAAATAAATTTTTGACAAAATTTTCTATGGAATAAAATTTTACAAATTTTTCTATGGAAATAAAATCAATGAGAACATTTCCTATAGGAATAAATTTTGATAAATTTTCATAGAAATAAAATTTTTGAATATTTTCCTGTAAAAAATTAATTGGAACAACATTTTCTGTACAAAATAAAATTTTCTAATAGAAAATAAATTTTTGACAATTTTTTCCTGAAAGAAACAATTTTGACAAAGTTTCTTATAGAAATTAATTTTCACAGATAAAATTTTTCTATAGAAATAAAATTTTCACAAAGTTTTCCTATAGAAAAAAAATGTTGACAATTTTCAAACTAAATTTTGACAAAATTTTGTATAGAACACAAATTTTGAGAAATTTTCTGTAGAAATAATTTTTTTCTATGGAAAATAACATTTTTGACAAAATTTTCTATGAAACAAATATTGAAAATTTCCACCGGAAATAAAGTTTCGACAAAATTTCTTATAGAAATAATTTGTCAGAAACAAAATTTGTATGGAAACCAAATTTTGAGATTTTCTAAAGAACCAAAATTTTGACAAAATTTCTATAGAATTTTGTATAGAAATAAAATTTTGACAAAATTTTCCTAAAAGAAACAAAATTTTTGACAAATTTCTATAGGAATAAATTTTGAAATAAATTTTTTAAAACAAAATTTTTTGCAAAATTTTCTATAGAAAATAAATTTGGGGGACAAAATTTCCTTAGAAATGAAATTTGACCCAAATTTTTATAGAAATAAATTTTTTCATCAAAACAGGAAATTTTTTCTATAGAGAAAATTTCTTGTAGAAATAATAAATTTTATAACAAATTTTCTATAGAAAATAAAATTTTGACAAAATTTTCTAATAGAAATGAAATTTTAACAAAATTTTTTGTATGGAAACAAATTTTGGAGAATTTTCTTGTAGAAATAAAATTTTTTTTTTTCTATGGAAATAAAATGTTGACAAATTTCCCACGGAAATAAAGTTTCGGGACAAATTTTCTATGGAAAAACTAAATTTTGACAAAAATTTTAATGGAACTAAAAGTTTGAGAAAATTTTCTAATGGAAAAAAAATTTTGACAAAATTTCCTAAAGAAACAAAATTTTGACAAATTTTTTCTTATAGAAATAATTTTGACAATTTTCCTTATGGAAAATAAAAAATTTAAACAAAATTTTCTTATGGAATAAATTTTGACAAATTTCTAGAGGAATAAGAATTTTGACAAAATTTTTTATAGAAATAAAATTTGACAATAATTTTCTTAAAGAAACAATTTTGTACAAAATTTTTTAATTGAATTTTCTAAAAAGAAACAAAATTTTGATAAAATTTTTTCTATAGATAATAATTTTGACAAAATT
>PGFW01033025.1:1859-13271 GCA_003123925.1 Haematobia irritans | reverse complement strand
CGAAAATTTATGACATATCCAAACTCTCATATCAAATAAACTCTTATGAAATGTATAAAGAGAATAAAAAACAACTATAAAATCCAAAAAATAAAATAAAATCCATTAAAATAAATGCTAGTAAATCCTAGTTAAAATCATAAGCAAAAAAAAAGTTAAAAAATTGTCCAAAAGAAAGAAAAAACATAATAGCTACAAATGACGAACAAAAAATGCAAGAAATGATCCTGTAGTGAATGAAAGAGATTGAAAGGTTAAAAAATTAAAATCAAATGTTTAACAAATAAAAGCGGCAAAGCGAGTAAATGAAACTAAAGTAAAAAAGAAAACGCTCCCAAATGGCGAGAAAAAACAAGTCGCGAGAAATCATGAAAACTGCATAAAAAGAAAGGGTAACGAAATCGAGAAAAAAAAAATTCGACAAAAAATCAAAAAAAATGTCACAAAGTCAAAAATAACAGGTCAATAAAGAGCGCGAGGAAAGAAGAAATGACGATGAATGCATAAAAATTCTGATAAAAAACAAAGGCGCAAAATCAGAAACGGAAATCACAAGAGTCAAAAAATAAAAGTCAGCGTAAACAATGAATAGCCGCGAATGCTGAGTATGCAGAAACTAAGAAAAAAAAAGGCAGAAACTGCCAGAAAAAATGAAATTCTACAGTGCTAAAAAAAAATGACAAAAAAAAATGTCAATTGTAACTAGCGTCTAAAAAGGCTAAAAGCCTTACTAAAAATGAAAGGTATTCAAAGCAGAAAAAAAAAGCGACAGTGAAAGTGTAAGTATACTCTATAGTGCTGCCTGCTTCCCGTCCGCGTGGAGAATGAAAATCAATGAAGAAGCCACCCACCGGAGAAATGATTTTGTAGGAGGAAAAAATGCTGAGTTTAACTGCAATGGTGAGAACATGTGGAAGCAAGGCTAGTGAGAGAGAGGAAGGAGATTGGCTGAAAGTAGAGGAGAGCATAGGAGAGCGTGTTTGCCCCCTAGGATAAGGGAATACGAAATGACCGTGAATATCGATTGAAGAAGATGCAGAACAAATAAGAAAAGCAAAAAGATATGGAAAGATCTGAAACAGTCGAAAAAAGGGAAGAAGGTATAAATTAAAGAATCCAAAAGTTAATCATCAAAATATAAAAATAATGTTATAAACAAGAAAAAAGAACCATAAAAAAAAATCAAAATAAAAATAAAAATCATAAGACGGAAAATAAAATAAGAAAAAATCGAAAATCCAAAAAAAATAAGAAAAGAGAAAAAAAAAAAAAAAAAAACAAAAATAAAAAGGGATGAAGAATTAGATATGATTAAAAGAAATCATAAATCGAAAAAGTATGATTAAGAAAAATGATATAAAATAAGAAAGAATAAAAAATGGTAAAAAAGAAATAAATCGAACAGCATGTGAACCGACAGAGAGCGGAGTCACCTCGCCCAAGCGATCAAAATTCGACTCGCTGGGCCGCGCCCCTCGGCGTTGAGACAATCAATCAAAACTAGATGACATTATCATGTAAATATAACTACAAGTTATTAGTAAATCAATTACGGAGAAAGCAGAATACATCATTAAGATAAAAAAACCAAATACAAGCATAAAGGAAACCATAACAATAATCTAAAAACCATAAAAAATAAATAACTAAAAAAAAATACTAAAAAAAAAAACCAATACAAAACAAAAATAGATAAAATCCATACTTGTGAATCAATAAATACATATATATATTCTTGTCTCTAGGTTAATGGAATTATTGACCCTGATAACTAATTATAATATAGCTTACATACATAATATAGAGAAAAAATATATTGAATAAAAAATCGGCAACATAAATATTCAAAAATTATACATTAACAAACATATTAAAAGCGTTAATAGATAAATTTCCAAAAATATTTCCACTTTTCATTCTCTAACATCTATTAGCTCAATATTTAAATACCCACCCATTATTGCTGTCCTAAAAATGAAATTCTGTAAACATTTTAGCAAATTTTTTTGGGTTATTATGAAAAATGTACATCATATGATAGTTCGCACTTACCAGACCCCGGGTCATACAATAAATTTATTTGCTCACAACAATTTATATGATACAGATCCCATAATGATTTTGCTATAATTTTTATAGGAAGGTTATATTCTTAAGAATCTACCACACAAACCACTCAAGTTATAAAGTCTACCAATAGGGGGGAACTCTGTTTTATGATAAGATATTTAAATATTTGTGACTTAACCTTAACCACTAGAGATAGGTTTCGGGTATAGTATTTGTACATGAATTATTAGCCAAATTGTAGTGACACACTGATTTTAATTATACTTATCAAAGTGCGATTTTGAGTGACATATTAGATCAGATACAAACATATCATCAAAGCCAAAAAAAAAAAATATTATCCAGAAACAGAGAAAATGGCAAGTTCAAGTGATCCCAATTGAGAGGTATATATACGAAACGGCTTAGAAGAAATATACAAACCATATTATAATTTGGTTGCATATTTGATGAAAAAACTTATTACATCTAGAATTAGCTAACTTTGTGATATCGAACACAAAGCATATATCTGTTAACACAATCAATTGAAGTTCAATGAGAGATCATTATATTAAAAAATTTAAAGAAATAATCGTTTTTGGTCCAAGGTGGATACAATAGGCTCTACTGGAGTGAAGACTCATAAGAGCTGATTGTGTCTTAAGTCTTTTGTTTTCAAGAAGCTTGAAGTTAGGCGAACTTTTTAATTAAATATACTTATATTAATTTGATTTTAAAATTTGAACTTTTTTTTGTCAAATTAGTCATAATTAATTGAAACGTTCAATATCTGAAGAAGAAGAAATTGACTCAACTGTCTCTAATGTTTTAAAAACTGTCAACTGTCTCTAATGTTTTAAAAAAGTCCACTGAGTTTTTTGTGTCTTAAGTCTTTCGTATCCTTTTTTGTAAGTAGGACTGAAAAGTATACGTACAGCTAGCA
Source organism: Haematobia irritans (assembly GCA_003123925.1). Classification (NCBI taxonomy): domain Eukaryota; kingdom Metazoa; phylum Arthropoda; class Insecta; order Diptera; family Muscidae; genus Haematobia; species Haematobia irritans. The sequence continues at coordinate 10,276 of PGFW01033025.1, read as the reverse complement.
TAAAAATGCTAATTTTCTTATTTATTTGTAACATTGTTTACTCTAGTCTAATATGTTATAATGGAATTTAATTACATCGATTTTAAATTAATTTAATATTCGGGTAATTTTTTAAGAAAATTATTGCATACCGTCTACCACACAATTCCTTAGAAAAAACAAGTAAGGAAAGTCTAACGTCGGGATGGACCGACTATATTATACCCTTCACCACTATGTATATGAATATTTTTAATACCATCTTAACAGCTTCAAATGGAGTGAAGTAAGATCGACATTAATTATTTGTAATTACTTATTTCATTAATTACTTTACCTCTCTAGTAAAACAGTAACATATTCATTTGTGTTTAATGCTTGAATCTACTTTAATTTATAGAAATTTTAATTTTTAAGGAGCTAGATAAGAGGACTTATATCGTGGCTATTTTGGACATATGTGGAATAAGCGAGGGGTATAAATATTAATTATGTAATATTTTCACGAATATGTCATTTATAGTATACTTAATTATTATTTTCTGCTGTTCGTGTTTTTAAAGTAGATCGTTATCAATTATTTTTTATTCAGTATGCAACTATTAGTCTTTCACTATATTATTATCTTTAGTTTTTAATTATTAGAGGATATTTTCTGTTTAATAACTGTTGTAATTTGATTATTCTAGTTTTATATTATGAGAATTTCTAATAGTATAGGTTTGGTTTTTTATAGTATTGTTTTGTGATTGGTGTTTGTTTAATTTTGAACCGAGTTTAGTAATGCCAAACGCTGAATCCGGAAATTTTACTTAGTTTTCAGAGATACTATTAGTAGTATTCTGTTTCATTGATGATGAAAATATATGGGTAAATTTTTTATTTTGATTTTCAGTATTTTTGACACCTGTCTCTTGGGGGACTCCCCTAATTTTTTTCGACTTATATTATTTGATATATAGTATTTTACCAAATATTTTATGATTTCGACTATTGGCATTGAAATTTTCATTGAGTAAATGTAATGTAGTTGGCTAGACATTTTTATTAGTATACCGCTTATCTTTATATTATCTGTATATTTTTTAAGGTGGACTGGATGGGACTCTCCCTGATTTGTTTTTGACTATTTAGATGTTACTAGTTGTAATATAACTAAGTTATCTATAATTTATTTCTGTAGATTTTAGTATGAGATACTATTGAGGCGGGAGGTGTTTTTATTTTGGAATATTATATATGGTTATTATACCATTTGATGTATCTATAATTGCGGTTATCGGAGGGTGGACCCTGTTATTGTTATGATATACATTGGAACGATTAATATTAATTCGATTTTAGTTTCTATTGTAATTTCATTGAATAGTGTTGGGGTATGTCCTATCTATACATGAATATCCGTTTTATATTTTATATTTTTCGATATTATGTTTCTGGGTTGGTGAGTGTTGGCACCATCCTCCTTTTTATGCACCAGATATTTTTTTTTATATAGTACAGGTTTGAATAACAGAGTAACTTAACTTTCTCTCCGACTGAATTTTTTTTTTTTCTTGTGTATGAGATATGGTGTTTTGAGGTTGATGATATATTTTTTTTATTAATTCCAGTGAATTTCCTATTAGATTTTTTTTAATAAAAATTATAATAGGGCATAGGGAATGACATCCCGCTTTCTTCTTAAAGTACATATCTGTTGTACAATTAACTTTTTCTTAGTTTTAATCTTGATAATTTAGCAGGGATGGGTAGATCGTAAACCTTTGTGTGTCTAAACCTTGTTTTAATTTTATGATGTGATATCTTTTGAGTTTTTTGATTTTTTGGTATCACACTGAAGAGTAGTCACTTGCCTTCTGTTATGGCTTTTATATATTTTTTTTGCTGTACATTTTCGTGGGACGATTTACTTAAATAGAAGTATTCTGTCTTGTCTGACATGTTTTGAGTCGAGGGTAGGTTCTCTCGTCTAAAATATCTTGCAAATAAAAAATTGTCAGTCTATTATAGGGCCGATGTTGTGGTGCTGCGTTAATGCATAGTAGATCTTTGTTGTTCCATTTTTAAAGCTCGATATAAAGAATTTGTTATTTATTATTATTGAGTATTTTAAATTTTTAGAGCATGATTGACGTCAATTTGTGTCACTGTTTTTTCAGATATCTAGGACTTTGTTTTATCAATGAAATATTATAATTATTAAATATTAAGTTTTTTCTTTGAATTTACAAGGTTAATGCGGTGGGAATAAAGGATTATTTAGAATGAATTTGGGACATACTCTTTCCATTGCCTTACATCTTTATTAATGGAAGTTATTTTTGCTAAGTAATTATTTTTCAGGGAATTTGGTTTATGGTGGTGCATAATTCATACGGATGTTTTTGTTCGTTATGATATGTTTTTAGTTTTTTTTGAAATGGAATTGTATCAGTCCCTTTAAATATCATATTAGAGCAATATTAACCAATTTCTCCGATCTACTTTTGAATTTACGGAATCAAGTGGGAAGGATTTGATGATATGTGGTGATGTTACAATGATGTTGGTGTAATTAAATATTTGATTGTATTTCGAAAATATACTGGTTGGTGAATGTGGATAGAATTGATATATACTTTTGTCGATTTTATTATCTTCCGATAATGATTATTTTTATAGGTAGGCGTTTTAGTTTAGTATTTTTTTTTATCGAAATAATTTTATGATGTGTTTCGTTGATATGTTCGATATGTAGTTTGTGTCTTGTTATGTGGGGCCGAAGGTGGGTGAGAGAGTTCCCATTGTCCGGTTTGTTTTTCTCTTATAATTATTTTGATATAGGGTAGGGGTTTCGTAATATTGGTAATCTCGGATATTATTTTGTTGTATTTATTTATGATATTTTGTGTCACAGACTCTTTCTTCCCTCATGACTTTTTCCGTTTAATTAAGATATGTAAGAGGGAGAAGGTTCTTACCTTTTTGTACGTTTTTTTTTTTTTTTCTTAAGTTTATGAATTAAGGAGTTAGTGCCGTAAATGAGGAACTCGTGTACATAGATTGTGTTTTATGATATTTTTGCACCCAGTGGCTTGTCGCTCATGAACCTTCTTTTAAAAGATACTTAAATTGTAGCGTGAATATTTGGCTAGCGCAGAAGCGTATAGGGATGAATATGTTTCTCAAATTTTTAATGAAATAGTGGTTTATATATTATTTTTTAGCTACTTTTTTGCCTTTCCGAGTTATTTTGGATGAACAGTTAGATGTCTTTTTTTTGTTTATGTATTGATTTTATTATTTAGTGATTGTGCTTTAATTTTTTCAGATATGTTTTTGATTGAGTTAATGTGATCCTTTCAGCTTTGAAAAAACCACATCTAAAATTTCACTAAGAAAATATAGAAGATAGTTTGTACAACCTCCTTCTGCTCCTGTTTTTTTTATCTTTGTTGGGTTTTTTTTATTGATTCCTGTAATTTGTGTACTATAAAACTAAAAATTCTAATGTAGTCCGATTTGTTAATAATAGAATTCAAATCATTTTCGAATTGTTTTCAGCACGAGGGATATAAGTGACTAATTTATATCTCAAATATGTTCTACTCCAAAGGTACGCTTCGAAGTGTGCAGTGCGAAGCGGGCCGTGGTTACGACCTATAATACATTAAAAAAGATAAACGGGCAAATGATATATTATTCCCAATAATTTACTGACCAGTTTATCTAACAAATTTGTATGGTAATAAGTAGAATAATATAAGTTTTTACTCGATAACTTTTATGTATATAATGAAAAATACTGTTATCAACAAGGGTGTTATTTGCCGAAACCTAGCCAAAAATTGCCGGCATTAAAGGCGGGCTGAGTTATTAATGTTTCAACTGTAGCTTATGAAATATGAATCCTTAGTACTTGGCAGCAAGCTTAGATAAAAACGGCCGATTTATCCATATTTTCAATTAAGTAAACAGGGCCGAAAATAAAAAAAGCCTAAGAAATAGCTATAAAGAGTCCATGATAAAAATCTTATAATAGTTGTTCTAAATTACATTTTCCCGCGCTAAACGATCTTACAATTAAAAGCCATTCGGCCCAGGCCGAATCTTATGTAACCGCTCCACCAATTGTTGGATTTTGCGATTATATTTATCTTAGAGAGACTGTCATACGCCACCCATTTTCAAACTCCCAGCATTTGGTTGTTAAATATCATATGTCTTTTGGGGAGAGGTGGTTTTAGTGCTACCATCCCCCCTTACTACGAAATTTCAACCAGATCTTGTGATGGATGAATTTTGCTTCTCCAAATAGGCACCCGAAGTCAAATCTGGTAATCTGGTTTATTATGGAAGGCTATATATTATTATTGGGACTGATAGAACCAATTCCTGCATGGTTGTGATACCCTATAAACTAACATCACGTACCAATATTTCAACTGAATTGGAAAGAATTTTGCTCTCCAAGGTGCTCCGGAGTCAAGAGTCTGGGGATCGGTTTATATGGGGCCCTAATATATTAATTAATGACCGATATCGACCAATTTTTGCATGGGTGTTTGAGGGCCATATAAGTTAACAGTCCACCTACCAAATTTAAAGTGAATCAGACTGAATTTTGGTCTTTTAAGAGGCCCCGGAGGTCAAACTGGTGATTCGGTTATATGGGGGGGCTATATATAGAATTATGGACCGATATTGGACCAATTTTTGCATGGTTGTTTAAAAGAATCCATATACTAAACACCATGCCGCAAAATTTCAGCGCCGATCGGATGAAAATTTTTCTCTTAGAGGCTCTGCAAGCCAAATCGGGGAATCGTTTATATGGGTGGCTATAATATAATTATGGACCGATAATTGGAACCAATTTTTGCAAAAAATGGTTGTTAGAGACCCCTTATACTGACACCATGTACCCAAGAGTTAGCCGGATCGGATGAAGTGCGGCTTCTCTTAAAGAGGCCTCGCAACCAAATTTGGGGAGCCATCGCCTGCTACGACCGGAACACCAAAAAGTTTTTCAGCGTGTGGATTATCACCACCGTCGAGTAATGCTGTGACATTTCTGAGGGTTCAAACTTCACTAAAGTGATTTCAGCTGGAATGTGGCAACGACCGTTCGACTCGGCTAAAAAGAGGAGGTCCCTTGTCATTGGAGCTTAAAATGAATCGGCAGCACTCAGTGTATAAGAGAGAAGTTCCACCACTGTGGATTCACAATGGAACTGAAAAGTCTAAGGAGCATGATACCATCGGCTGCCACATATCCTAGACCTAAGCCAAATTTGGGGTCCCGTTTATATGGGCTTACGAAAAAAGTGTAACCCGATATGGCCATCTTTGCAATACCATCCGACCTACCAGGGCCAAGTAGGCAAGCCTAACTGTGGCAAAGTTTTCAAGTCGATATGCTTGTTTCGTTTCGGAGTTAGCGGATTCAACAGACGGACCCGGACATGCTCAGAAATCGACTCAGAATTCACCACGAACCCGGGATATATATACTTTATGGGGTCTTAGAGCAATATTTCGATGTGTTACAAACGGAATGACAAAGTTAATATACCCGCCCATCCTATGGGTGGGGGGTATAAAATTTAAATTGAAGACCGTGTTTTATACCATTCACCAACTACTGTGGCCATTGGCATGAAAGATTTTTCATTTTATGTAACGCCGAGAAGAGTAGTCATAGACCCATCGTTTTAGTATACCGATCGCTTAGAATTAAAGATTCGAGTCGATTTCGCGATGTCCGTCTGTCTGTTATGTATTTGTTGTGTGCATAGTCCAGCTCCGCAGTTTAAAGTCCAATCGTCCTCAAATTTGGCATAGGAGCACTTGTTTCGGCTCAAAGACGAACCCTATGTTGATTTTGAAAGAAAATGCGGTTAACCTTCTGTATGCATAGTGTAGATCTGGTAGCAAATGCTGCCGAATGCCTCCAAAATTAATTAGAAATAACTTCTGTACTCAATCACCGCTCCTGTAATCCCGTGCTTTTACATTACTGCCGCTAATAAACTTGTAAAAATAGAACAATATAGGGGAGCCTACTTGCTGGACAATGACATTTCCTTTATTGACTATTAGTATTAAAAAGAAAAAGTGGCGGTTTGCTGTGACTCAAAAGATGAATTAAAAAATTGTTGTGCTTGTGTTTGTGTGTAACTTGATAATGGGAAGAAGGTAAGTGTTTTGGAGCGATGTAAAGGTGGTTAAAATGTCAAGGGCCGATGTTGATTGTGAATAAAACACAAAACTATTTAGGAAATTAATTGTAATGTTATTTTATTATGATATATGGTTATTATCAATTATATGACTACAAAAATTCGGCCAAAGGCGCCGCGACTCGATGCACACCTTTCATCCGAATGGTCGCCAAATTTTCAATGACGCTGAGGCAATCAATGGAGGGTTCTATGCCGTTAATTTCGAATTATCTCATCCTTTACTCTTGAATTGTTGCTGGCTTATCGACGTACACCTTTTTCTTGCAAATAACCCCAAAGAAAAAAGTCCAACGTGTCGAAATCACATGATCTTGGCCGGCCAATTGACATCACCATTACGTGAGATAACAACGGCCATGAAACCATTGTGTTCGTAGTCTGTGTGACCAAGTGGCACCGTTCCCTGCTGAAACTACATATCGTGTCCACATCCATATCTTCCAATTCGGGCATATAAAAGTTCGTTATCTCTCCACCGATAGCGAAACAGCCATTCAACAGTAGACTGCCTGAACGGCCTTCATTTTGGAAAAAATACGGCCCGATGAGGCCGGCCAGCCGCATAAACCCCGGCACAAACCAGTCAACCTGGTGGTGCGATTGGTTTTTCCGACCCAATCAACTCTTTGGATTCACCAATATCGCCAAATGCGCAAATTCTGTTTGTTGACGGAATCCACAGGAGGTGAAATATGCCCTCAATCACTGAAGGATGAAGGTGCACGATATGCATTTTGATTTGAACGCCCATTTTCATAATAAGTCTGATAAAGCTTTAACAACGCTTGTTGGATTGTGTAGTCATCTCAATGGTATCAAATTGAGGTAAGTCTGAAATAGAGAAATGTCAAATAAAATTCGGAAAAAACTTGGCGTTTAGGTGTGTTTGTTTGAAACCAATTTTACGTTTTTTTTTTTTTTTTGTTTTTGGTGGCAAATAATGTTGGCAAACACACCCCAAATTTGTGGGAGTTTTCTCCTTCAAATATATAAAAATAAATGAAAAAATTAAAAAAAAAATAACGTGTATTTTAATTTTTTTTGTTATGCATCCAAATACAAAAAATCAATACAAATGCTGGAGTTCATGAGTGAATAGAGGGTTAATATTAAATACAGGCTGCCATATATATTTATAACCGATCTGGTCCATAAATTGACTATTTACAACCGAGTCTTCCAAATTTAGTATATCGAATATTTTTGTGAAATCTCCGTAAATTTTTGCAATATATGTCAATCGGTTCAGATATATCATGGCTTTCGACCGAAATTTTACCACTTCTAATGGCCTCAGAGGCCCCATCTTTTGTTCCGATTAACGTGAGAATTTCGCACCCAGGGAGTAAGTAATTAACATTGTATAATATGATTACCGTTCAGATTTAGATATAGCTCCTATATTGCTTTCGACCCGATTTCCACTCTTCATGGCCGCTAAGAGGCCCCCAAAGGTTTACTTGAGTATTTGAAATTTAGCAGCAGGAGGTAGAAATTAACATTATAAATATCACACCGAATTTGATTGAAGATCGGTTCAGATTTAGATATAGCGTCGCAATGACTAGCTTTCGCCCGATTTACACTTCTATGGCCCTAACCGGCCAAAGTTTTATAGAGAGTTAGCGTACATTTTTGCACAAGTATACACTAAACATTAAAATATCATACCGAATTGGTTGAAATCGGTTCAGATTAGAGTGAATATAGCTGCCAAATAGCATATCTTTCATGCCGATATGACTATATGCCCGAGGTCCAAAATTTCACGCCGATTTAACTTAAAGTTTGCAGCAAACGAAATTTTAAAAAAACAAAGTTCGTTTCTCAGTTGCTTTTTTGCTTTAAGAAAGTTATTTGGAAGATAAGATACATAAACCTTTTGTGATAAACTTTATTCTTTTCGCAGGATTAAAACAATTTCACAAAGCTAAAGTCAAAAAAAATCTTTCTGACTAATTTGCATTTTCTCTCCACTTCCAAACGAGGATTTTTTAGTGTCATAAAATAATTTTTATGACTAAAACCAGCATAGTGGTCAGGAGTATAATACATTTGATAATGCAAAAAAAATTGTTGCCTTACCAGAAAGTATTGGTGTTTAGACCCCACTAAAAAGTGTACGCATGGAGTCGACTCAGGAGGCGATTCCGTCCCGTGCTGGTGTCCGTCCGTCCTGGTCCAATGTGTATTGTTGTTCACAGGAAAATA
>PGFW01033013.1:5005-17553 GCA_003123925.1 Haematobia irritans | reverse complement strand
TAACACAGCACAAATATTTTTTAAGTATAACAAGTATATACCGGCCGTAAAGTTTCGGCAGGCCATAGATTGGCATAGAAGCTTCTAACCTAAGAGTCTCCACAATCGAATTACCTTGGTTGCGGTAAAACACTTGCCGATGGCAAGGTATCTTAAAACTAACCTAACACCGGTAATATATAACCACATAGTGCCATACGTGGTATAATATTAAACTAAAAAAGCCGATTAAATACTATATAATTATTGAAGTTTTATGAAATAAAATTTGACAAAATAAAATTTGGAAAAAAATTCTATAGAAATAAAATTTTGACCCAAATTTTTCTATCGAAATATAAATTTTTTACCAAAATCTATCGAATAAAATTTTTACAAAATTTCTATAGAAAATAACATTTGGAGCAATGTTTTTCATAAAAAATAAAATTTTGGTAGATTATTTTGGCTCCGAAGTGCCCCAACCTGAACTATGATCCGATATGGACCAATTTTGTGTGATTGGGGATCGGCTATATATAACTATAAGACGAATATGGACCAATTTTAGCAAAATGGTATTAGCGGGCCTAATACTTAACACCAACGTTGCAAATTTGCAACCGGATCGGATGAAGTGTCGCTCCTCCCCCAAGAGGCTCCGGAAGGACCCAAATCTGGGAATGATTTGTATGGGCTATATATAATTATGGACCGATATGGACCCAAATTTTTGCATGGTCATTAGAGAACATGATACCAAACACCATGTACCAAATTTCCAGCCCCGATTGGATGAAATCTTCGTTTCTTAGAGATCCCCCAAATCGGATCGTTTATATGGGCATATAATAATTATGGACCCGATGTGGATCATTTTTTCAAATGGTCATCTAGAGAACATATACCAAACACCATGTACAAATTATCATCCGATCCGGCTGAAATTTCTACTCATTAGAGGCTCCGCAAAGCCAAATCTGGGGATCGGTTTATATGGGGGCTATATATAATTATGGACTGATGTGGACCAATTTTTCCCATGGGTTGTAGAAGACCAATATATTAACACCAATGTACCAAAATTTCAGCAGGATCGGATGAAATTTGCTTCTCTTAGAGGGTCTGCAAGCCGAAATTTGGGGTCAAGAGTTTATATGGTGCTATAACGTAAAGTGACCCGATATGGCCATTTTCAATACCATCCAACCCTAGCATCAATAAGAAAAAAAAAAACTAAACTTGTGCCAAGGTTTCCAAGTCCGATACGCTTGTTTTCCGTTCGAAGTTAGCCGTGATTTCAACAGACGGACATGCTCAGAAATGGGGTCTTAGAGGGCAATATTTCGATGTGTTAGCAAACCGGAATGACAAAAGTTAGATATACCCCCCATCCTATGGTGGAGGGTATAAAAATATAATGTTCTTAAAAATTAGCGTAAATTGTTTGGCAGCAACATGTTAATATGTTGAATATATTAGTGTTTGGGCCATCAAAGTTTCATAAAAATAGCATGTGTGAATTAAAACATATATATATATATATATACGAAATTACGGGGTAAACACATACACACAGAAGAAGTATTAGTTGAAAATCGATTGTTGTAATGAACCATTCTGCATTTAGCAATGAACAGACCAGTTGTGTCAATCTATTGTACTTTTATTGTACACCATTATGTTCGTTCTGTTTCAATTTGGCGCTATTATTATAGATTTTTGTTTGTAATACCCATTTCAAATAAGTGTCTGAACCAACCTGGCCTCCAATCTTAAGAAAATTTTTAATCCCGAATTCGATACTCACCAACCAACTTATAAATCTTTTAATAACTGTCATTTTAGTAATTCAGGCACTAACAATTGTTTCAGAGCCGAAGATTCCCTTTGAAAATATTTTAAATGTCAAACCCATTTATTACTAATTCCTTCAATGTTGAAGGAAAACGTGTTTTTTTTTAAAATTTAAAGTAAAAACCCCACAGGGAAAACGGAATTATTTTTCAGCCCCATAATCTAAAGTTTTATTTAGTCCCTTGGTGGAGTGCCACTCAAACATTTTCACCCCGAAACAACTCGCACAGCGCTTGAGGGATCTCAATGCTACGCAAGTTAGATAAAAAGTGCGCCATCTTAAATTGTGTAGGATCAAATGCAGATTGAGTTGTATTATGTTTTAGATGTGTGGAACAATTTTATTGTGCGAAAACAATGATAACGACTTTAAAGATCATCTCCAACCATCTGGCCGTTTATCCCTGTGAAACCAAAAAGGAAGTGAACCATGGCGAAGTAGATTCTTAATTTATTTTTTTAAAACCTAATCCTATTTTCCTGATTTAATTTGCTGGTGGTTTTAGACGGGATGTGTTGGCAATTTTTTTTCTGATATACCAACTTATGTACTCAGTTCGGACTTCCCCCAATTATAAAATGACTATCTGAACCCCGAAGAGCTCCAAAGATTTAACTCGCAATTGCCTTTAATAGTGATCATTGTTTTAAATTGTTATCAAATGTATTGTATTTAGGTATAAAGTTATTTTATGGTAGCCTTTCTATCATTTAAAATATAATAAAAACAATATTTTTGAGGAAAATTAATTTTCCATTCCGGTTAAGAGCTAGTAAAGTGGGAGTACAACCAATGAACAAAGGGGGCCAACGAACCCAATTTCATTTCTACCATACAACCAACCCCATGTATAGTAATTAGTTTGGATTTCCATAAATTCGATTGAGACGACCGATATTTATCGGGTATCACAAACTAACCAACAGTTAGTTGGCTGCAACTGGCCAAAAGAGGTTGGCAATAAAATTCGGTTATCAGCCAACCAATCTGTATTCTCTGTGTATATGTTGCGATATTCTATTCCAGAGAGCGAGTGAAAAAAATAAGATGAAGGCTTCCGGCCAAAAAATTTGATATGTTGATGTCTTACATATTATCTTTATAATGAACATGTGTATTAGAGTAAAGAGAAATCCCACATTCCGGAACATGAAGGAGTATACACCCAGAGAAATTGATTGGTTGGAATTCGAGCCCAGGAAATAACAGATAGATGTTGGAAACTCATATTATGTTAGTGTGTGGAGCTAATTTGTCAGTTAATTTCTTTTAATCTTATTGTTACAATAACCAAAAAAGTATCAATGGTACCAAAATGGTAGTAAGCCATATGACAAATATTAGTTATTTTAATCTTATGAGTAAAAAAATATTTGTTCTATTTTAACTCTTCAATGCAACTTAATTGTTTTTTCAAAGTAACAACAGAACAAATAATTGGTTGTGAAAAAGCAGGATTCGAAGTTATAAATGGAGATTGTAGGTAATTGTTCTCCTCTTTGGGTGCTATCTTATAGAGCTTTATTAAAAAAATTTTAGAATCGAAATTGTAACCAATTCTCGATCACCAGAATTTATACCAGACGGCTTCGAATGTTCTTGCATCGCTAAATCACGCATGCGAAACAAATTTAACCCAAATTCTGATGGCAAAGATGTTCGATGGGAGAATTGCAAAGGGTTGTAACGACACCCAAGAAAATATGGCCCCATCTTTCAACTTAAACCGCAACACTAGAATATGCTGAATGTTCTCGAGACCCCCGTCCAGATATCAACTCCTGATATCTGCTATAAGGTCGCTGCTTGATAGGCCCCATTTTGCAAAAACCTATTGGCGCGAAAGTATAAATGACTATTGTTGAGCTGGTCCATCGATGCGGAGGAAAAAGAACAATTTAAACCACTCTTATGTGAGTGTCCCTGCAATTTTGTGTAAAGCGCAAGCAACCTTTTAGGAGGCCCCAATAGCTTCAGATTACTGCGGATCTGGAAAACGTTAAACTTAAGCAGTCTGCTACTGTTTTTGGAACCAATCGTGGTTGGTTCAGACAAAGAAAATATATCAAGAAGGTTCAGGGTTAAAACTAGAAGTGCCCATATGTAATAGGTACTTTTAGTTAATGTGGTATCACAATGGACGAATAGTCACTAAGTGAGCCTGAATCTTAATCGGGCTGCCACCTTAACGCTAACCTAACCTAAAAGACCCCAATTCTTTTATAACTTGCGATGTTTCAACAAAAAAAACAGTTTGACAAATCTGTTTGTCGTCAAGTTGGAAAAATCAAAATACAAAAATATAAAAAAACATCATTAAATTCTGTGCTCGAATTGGATCTGAGGTAAGTAAAATCTTTAAATACGTTATAACCATATATGTGTGTTAAATACGTTATTAATATTTTATATATTTTGCATTCTTTAGATTATATACCATGGCGATGTTTTTAAATGTTGTTTTCAAAGGCAAAAAAGATATATTAAAAATAGCTGGAGAAATCCTGACTGCCGAAACAATCCATAAAGAAAGTAAGTACAGATTATTCCCATTGAGCCCTTATATTATGTTGGGGGCATGCACTGGCCACTAAGAACTTTTATTTACTTTCCATCAGTAAGAAATGCGCTGATGAAAAATACGACGTGAGTCAATCAAATGACCCCCAACATATCATAAGGAGTTTAAAATCGCAAAAATGTAACTAAAAAAATCGGTGGAAAAGAATTTGGTCCCAATAGCGTAGCCTAAAAAAATATCATCATCAATAGGGAACTTATTGAAAATTCGTAGAAGATATATAGGTTTGTAAGTTGGTCGGTATTTAAGTTATCGTAGTTTGCTACAAATTCATATGTTTGCGGGCACCAATGTTTTTGAAGTTATTGCCCGATATATGGAACAAGTTAAAAGCAATGACTCTTTGGAGCTATCGGTTAGGGTTTAACCCTTTGAGTAGCTTTTGACCACCTAACAGAAAACTTTGAAAAATGTCCTCAAAATAACAAATGATTTTTATGATGTCGTACAAAAATTTAAGTAGACATGTAATAAAGACAATTTCACGCCCTTTTCTTCAGCACAAAAAGGAATTCTCCTTTATTAACATTTTTATTTAGGTTCATCCCCACTTTTAGTCAAAAATCACCTTTAAAAATAAAATGGATTGTATATGTCATGGACCGGGGGGCCGAAATAATTAATAAAATATCAGAACGATATTTTAGCGACCTAAGTAAAAACGCATTTCGATGCGTTCCAGGATGGTTATGAAGCTATCGAATACGAAAAAGGTTTAGAAATATATATCTAGAATTCAAAAAATTTATTCCTATACTGATTGTATCTGGTATCTCTCCAGAGACGCATTGAATACGAAGATCTGGTGTACGAAATTCGAAAATAAGGCGATGTGCAAGAATATTGCAAACTAATAAATAGACCCAATCAACTATGAAAACAGAGAAAAAAGTGTGTGAAGAAATAACGGATCTGTGAAAGGGCTTCTTTAATAACTTAAATGTATAACGCCTATCAAAATATTTTTATTATTTATTATTCACTCCAGAACTTCTCGAAATTTTAGACTCCCTTCGGCGCTAGAAGATATAGAATATCGAATTCTGATCCAGAAAGACGCCCGTTAGAATGTTTGGATAAATTTTTTTTCAAAAGATAGAACATAAAGCTATCAAAAATAATAATCTAGTATTAGTCTTGCAAAAAGATATCAAGAATTTCGAGTAAGTAATAGAAGTGACACTTGCGCCACTATGCAGTTAAAGCGTAAATATGTACACTATTTTTATTTAGCATGAAAGATTCCGCTAAAACTCCTGGGTGGTAGGTCCAGGCTAACCTTTCCAAAAATTTTTTAATGTAATATCCAAGATGTCAGAGCTGTATTAGTCCAAGTTTATTTCCTTAAAATATAACCGTTTAAAATCAAAAATTAGAGAATTGAAATTTTTGACAGTTAAGAATAATAATAAATAATAAATTTAACAAATAGAAATTAATTTTGGCAAGATTAACACGCCCGACGATTGACATTTTTTTTAACGGATTTAATAATAAAAACAAAAAAAAAAATTCTGCCACAGGGAACCAAAAGAATATTATTATTGTCCAGCAAATTTGGCCAGCGAGGCCTCCAGGAAAACTTTACGAATGGCCTTTAATAAATTGGAAAACGTTTAGTAAATCAGGTCTATGAAACGGCGAACCATACGCAAATTTAAAAATAGTGGTGATATTTATTTAACGGTAAAATTGATATAACATTTAAAACGCTTTTGCGCATATTTAGTTTTTTTTCAGATGAATCCGATGATTTCCGCATACGTCAAAATAATACTATCTTAAATGAGGAATGATATTTCCAAATGGGTTAACTGCATGTCGGAGAGAAAAAAGAAATTGTGTTTTTGTCTTGAGATCAGCATTTTATGTATGTGTGGGTATAAAGTTTGTGTATCATATTCAGACAAAAGAAATTATATTGAAACCATAAAGAAAAGTAAAAATAAAACAGTGAAAAATTATATATGAAAATTTCAAGGGATCTTCAATACAAGAACTATATACAGCCAGTAAATCGACCGAAATCTTAAATCCGAACCACCATAGAATCAAATAACTATAATAGTTTCGAATTTGAAAATTTCAGGGTGGTTTTGATGCAGTCTTTCCCGAGCCAGATCAGTTCACACGCAGTACGTTTCCGAAGATAAATGTAAAGATTTTACCTACTGAAGACTAGATCAGATTCTGGATTTTTTAAGAACCCATTTTTATTTTTGGAAGGTTTTAAAGGAACATAAACATGTCTTAAGTGTGGCAAGAAAATTATGAAATAACGCTTCCAAATTTGAAATCTAAAACTGTAAGATTTTTACCCTCAATTATTTACAATGATTACGAGTAGTTTCAAGCAATTTTCATGATCAGTGCCCTTCTGTAGCCCCTCAAGATCTGAAAATCGGTCCCATATGGAGCTTAACCAAGAATGGACCGATAAAAACAAATCCATATACATACTATAAAACCATAGATCTAAACCAGAAGGAGACGAGATGGACAGCATGGTGTCTTTGGCAAAAATGCTCAGGATGGACCTCCTGAGTCGATATAGCATGTCTAGGTCGCCAAGTTTTAGTCCAAATCAATCTTCAAATTGGCACAAGTATGTGTTTGGCTCAAGTACACATAAAACAATTTGTTTGGGACAACCATTCTTTTGCCAAACCGATATATTTGGTCCAGCTACTACCAGAAATAACTCGACATAATTTGTTACTACAACCAAACTGTGTGTTGACATAACTTGAAACACATTTGTTTTGGATAAACTAACATTATGAGTAGATGAAGCCAATATATTGGCAATCACATACCAATTCGATTTATATGTGGTTATGAACAATCAAACTGTTGTCTATGCCAATAATATGTTGAATTATCGAGGCAACCAATAAATTTTTCGGTATGAAGTACTATTTGTTTAGCACGAAAACCGTGCAAAATTTTAGAAGAAAACTCCATTCCAACAATATTTTAAGTTTTAAATTAATTTATTGTGTACTTCAATAAAAAACGGAAAATAAAAGCATATAAACATTAATTTAGTAAGTCCCCAAACAACAATTCTCCGCCAGTAGCGATATAGACACATTGACCCAAACAATTTACAGGTGATATATTTTCTAAGTTATTCTCAATTTCTATATGTTGTCCAATAACTTCGAAGTGGATTCGTTTTGTGTGCTTCAAATGAGTATGGATATTAGAAAAAAATTAATGTTGCAGTTTTCTATGTACATTTAAATCGTGTTTCGCGTTTATGCAATGTTCTTAAATGCTCAGAATAGCTGCAAAATGTATCAAATGATAATGAAGCAAAAAAATCAACTACATCGTTTAATACATATAGTTGTAAATAAGATGTAGAAGTCGCCCAACAAAAATAAATGTGGTTGGGCAAACATGAATTTTTTCATTTCGGCAATGTCATCAAAAAGCATTAGCTTGTTGTAAAGTCAAAATTGTTTAAAATCATTCCAAAACCAATAGACAAAATTAAAATGAAAAATTAATATATTCTATTGTAGATTTCACTAGTTATACTGAAAATGTACACTTGATGAGCAGTCGACTTTTCTTATGTATTTTTAATCTGCTGAACTCCGAAAAAAAAAATGTTTAAATTTTCTTTGTGGACAGTTTTCGGTTATATCCATGTGTATTTTAGTTTTTTCGGCTCGTTTTTCACGGGCAATCAAGCAAGAACTTTTCCATATTTTTTTTTTAGTTTTTTCGAATTCAGCAAATAAAAAATACATATGAAAAGTGCTTCTCAAAAAGTGTACATGAAAAGAAAATTGTAAACTAGTGTATATATTGTTTTCGTATCGACAACAGCTAGTGTCTAGACAATGATCTTGTGGTGGAAAAATACTTAGAATAATTAACGCACTTTACTTAACTACTCGCTTGAATCTACTTACCATCAAAAAAAAGTGGCCGACAAAATTTTCTTGTATCTCTAATCTTAGATACTTTTGGTGATTTCTTTTTTTGGCCCTTCCTTTACATTGAATTGACGGGAAATACAAATATGCCCAATAATATAAACGCGACCTTCCCCTTTTTGTTTCCTGCATAGATTTAATAATATGTTGGATGTAAAATTATATTATCATTTGGCTTGCCCGGAGCCTCCAAAGAGAAGAAAATTTCATCCCGATCCGGATGAAAAAGTTTGTACATAATGTTGGTATAAAGGGGGGGGGGGGGGTCTCTAACAACCATGCATAAAAATTCGGTCGCTATATCGGTCCCTAAATTATATATACCCCATGATAAACCGATCCCCAAGTTTGGCTTTGGAAGCCTCTAAGAGAAGCCCATATTTCATCCGGATCCGGCCCCTGAAATTTGGTAAACATGGTGTTGGTATATGGTCTCTAACAATAATACCAAAGAATTGGTTCCATCGGTCCAAATAATTATATAATAAGCGCCCCATAATAACCGATCCCCTCAGATTTGGGGTTGAGGTGCCTCCCCAAAGAGAAACAAATTTCATCCCAAAGATCCCGACCTGAAATTTGGTTAGGCATGATGTTGGTATATGTCTCTAACAACATGCAAAATTGGGTCCCACATCGGTTCATAATATATATATGCCCCCCATATAACCACCGATCCCCCAGATTTTGGCTTGCGAAGTCTCCAAGAGAGCAAATTCCTTCCCCAATCTGGTTGTAA
Source organism: Haematobia irritans (assembly GCA_003123925.1). NCBI lineage: Eukaryota > Metazoa > Arthropoda > Insecta > Diptera > Muscidae > Haematobia > Haematobia irritans. Next base: position 8,446 of record PGFW01033013.1, on the reverse strand, counting down.
TTTGAACATGGGTTTTGTTATGGGTTAGGTTATGTGGCAGCCCGATGTATCAGGCCATCACTTAGACTATTCAGTCCATTGTATGAAACACAGTGGTGAAACTTCTCTCTTATCACTGAGTGCTGCCCGTTCCATGTTTAAGCTCAATGACAAGGGGACCTCCTTCTTTATAGGCCGAGTCGCGAACGGCGTTCCACATTGCAGTGAAACCCACTTAAGAAGCTTTCGTAACCCTCAGAAATGTCACCAGCTTTACTGAGGTGGGATAATCCACCGCTGAAAAACCTTTTTGGTGTTCGTCCGTAGCAGAAATCGAACCCAACGACCTTTGTGTATGCAAAGGCCGGGCCATGCCTAACCATGTGGCACCAAACGGTGTTATGCATAATGATCTTTAACACCCGTGCCAGCAATTGGTCATAATCGGGTCCCATTATTATATACTACCGGTCCCCCTATAAAACGTTCTCCACAGAATTTTGACCTCTCGGAGCCTCTTGGAGGAGCAAAATTCATCCCGATCCGGTTAAATTAAGGACGTGGTGTTATGTCAATATCCGTCGCTGACCAACCATTGACCGAAAATTGGTCCAATCACAGCAAAATTGGTCCATCTCGGGTTTCATATATCATGGTTGCCCAAGATGCCAAAAATAATCTTAACAAAATTTTCTTTCCTATGGAAAAATTTTGTCAAAATTTTATTTCATAGAAATTTTGTCAAATTTTATTTCTATAGAAAATTTTGTAAAAAATTTTATTTCTAGAGAAAATTTTTGTTAAAATTTTAATTCCGGTTCATAATAAATTTTCATCATTGTCAAAATTTTATTTCTATACGCAATTTTGTCCAAAATTTATTTCTATAGAATTTGTTCAAATTTTTATTCGGTTCATAATCAATGGTTCCCACTCGAGCGCAAAAATAATCTACCAAGATTTTATTTGCTAATAGAAATTTTTGTCCCCAAAAGTTTATTTCTATAGAAATTTTGTAAATTTTATTTCTGCAGAAATTTTGTCAAAAATTTTCTTTCCTATAGAAAAATTTTGTGAAAATTTTAATTTCTATAGAAACATTTTGTTAAAATTTTATTCATGTAGAAAAATTTGTCCCAAAATTTTATGTCTAACTTTTGTCAAACGAATTATATACGCATTGGATCGATCTTTTTGATGTTAAATATACCCACGTATGGAACTTACATACAATTTAGAAGATGGTGAGGAGGTTTTAAGAATACCTTGCCCATCCGGCAAGCGTTACCGGCAACTTTAAGTATCGATGTGGATGGCAGTGTTTAGAAGAAAGTTTACCTACGCCAATCCATGATGGAAGGGACAAGCTTCGGCCCTGGCCGAACTTACCCCCGGCCGTATATAATTTGTTTTATTTTTTTATTTTATTATAATATCCTAAAGTTATTACGATATACTAAATTAAAAATAGAAAGAATGTGAATGGCTTTTGTGCACTGAATAAAATATTGCCATGAGGCCAAAGAATTTCATCTCCCTTAAAATACGAACGCGAATTTTGGTTATATAGCATTTGTGAATTTCCCTCTATATAAAAGTGTTTTCCTTGTCTCAAAAGCCGATAAAGTTCGTTTTGTCCATATAAGTTAACCAGTGATTCACTTAAAATGAATAAAAAATGCTTTTCATGGAAAGAAGGCTCGTGTCAATTCTAAAACAAGTAAAGTAAAGTAGAAGTCGGGCCGGGGCGCCGACTATTCCATAACATCCCCTAAACTCCATGTTGACAGAATTATAATATAAGCATTTGTGGGTAACATATAAGGTCTGGGATAAACGTAAGTTGCATATTAGAAAATTAAGGGGTACATTGTCTAGTGGGGTGCTTGTGTCAATCTGACTATAAGCCCATAAGTCCAATGTTGCCAACGGAAAATGTTCGGTTTACCCCTACAAGTTCCCTACTTTCCCATACATTCCCAAACAATTTTCCCTACATATTTTTCGTTTAAATTTAAAAAATTTTACAACAAAAATGGTCTAAATTCTTATTATCTTAAACAATGAATATGCAAACGTATATAACTTAGAATTAAATTTGTAATTACCACCACCGGTTGCCAGAACAGTTGGTAGAAGTCTAATTCTATTCACATTCTTAAAAATGAAAATTTTGGAAAAATTTCTAATAAACAAATTTTGTGAGAAATTTTTCTATAGAGAATAATTTTAACAAAAAGTTCTATAAAGAAATAAAACTTTGAGAAAAAATTCCACAGAATTAGAAAGTTTTGAGAAAATTTTTTATAGAATTAATATTTGAAAAAAATTTCTATAGAAATACAATTTTGGACAAAATGTTCTATAACTAAAATTTGACAATTCTTCTCAAGAATAAAGTTTTACCACACATTGTTAAAGATGACAAGCCTTGCCGGCTTCTAATTTCTCCTCTAGAGGCCACCAAAATGTAAAAATTATTGGCAAATTGTGTTTGATGAAATGTCCTACATTGTGGCCCTACGTCACTACCCAGACGCTAAATATTAGAAAAAACCCTACCATATAGGGAATTTCCCTTACTTCTAGCCAACACTGGCCCTTGTGTTGATTGAGCCCCCATTATTAAAAAAGAGAAAATCGTTTAAAATAGTTGGTGGGGTTAATAAATACAAATTTGTAAAAACAATCCCAGCAATATTCTTATTAAGAAGATACAAGTACGTATAAATACCGATCGGCTAGTACATCAAAAATTTGAAATTTGAGTACCAAATTGGTTATATAAGAGTGGCTATGGCCAAAATTTGGGAAATCGAGCGTGCATATATATTGGAAAGCTATAATCTAAATCTGAACCAATTTTGGCCATATATTTTTGCGGTTTATTAATACCACAAAAAAAGGTTAACCTGTTGCAAGATTTGAGCGTAAGATCAGTTAAAGAAAATGAGGCACTGTATGGTCAAACATAAGGTTATTAGGAGCCGCATTTTTCAAAAATCCGGGTGATAACATATATGGGAAGCCTATACTACAATCCTGAACCCGATTTCGATGAAAATTTTTGCACCCCACATAGTAAAATTCTGCCTGAAACACATTTTGTTTACATCGGAATATATGAAAATTATATTTTTCTTTTAGTGTAGATATTGCCTCTATGTAAACCGATCAATAACTAATGTGGCTTATATAAGTATCCAATCTACCATTCATCTAACATAAGGTCATTGGTAATAAATTTTAAGAAAACTGGCTATCGTTAACTGTTACACAAAACCCAAGGAATTCAATTCAGGATGACAGTCTTTAGTGGATTTTTGTACGCAATCTATAGCGGATGATACTAAAAATTTCTTATGGCTGCACTTTCGACTGTATATACTTGTGTTTTATCTAATAATTTTCAAAATTTTTAATCCAATCTCCAAATTTGATTTAATTGTAAAGTGAAGATAA
>PGFW01033012.1:14794-29073 GCA_003123925.1 Haematobia irritans | reverse complement strand
ATGTCACCTTGGAAGCTCATTTATTAATATGTTGTATTTCTTGAGGTTAGATTTTCATGCACTATAAGTATTGACAGATCACGTGGGATATTCAGACATTTTGTCAATATTAGAAAGCTTCTCTTCTATATCTTGTGTATTATTTCTATCTACTATTATATATATTCTTATCTATTATCTTTTATTCAACGCTTGCAAATCATTTATTTTATTTTTATTACCAACAATCAGTGTTCGGTTCGAAATGTGTTCGCGCTTTTTTTATCGGACAAATTTTGTCAGCGATGAGGCTCATTTTCTCGATTGAATGGCTACGTAAATAAGTCAAAATTGCCGCTATTTGGATGAATGCGAGCCAACCAGAAGCGCCGTCAAGAACGTGCCCATGCCATCCCGCACAAAAGCACTGTTTGGTGTGGTTTGTACGCTGTGGTGCGGAATCATTGCGACCATATTTTTATTCAAGCATCTAGTTGGCCACGCAACCGTTACGCGTGTCAATGGCCGATCGCTATCGTTTCGATGCTAACAAACTTTTTGTTGCCAAAAATGCGCAAGAATCTGAACTTGGTGCACATGTGCCGTTTTCAACAATGCATGGCGCTACAGTGCCACCACACGCTCCGCGATTTCTAGGCATTTTGAGGGAAAAACTTTACGGGAGAACAATTCATCTCTAAGAAATTGGACCGGTAAGTTGCGCCACCTAAGATCATGCATTGACCTTTAGACTATTTTTTGTGGCTACGTCAATCTAAAGTCTAGCAAGAAATAAGCAGCAACTATTCACTTCTGGAAGACAGACATTTTCCGAAGAAATTCGGCTATTCCGGCCGAAATGCTCGAAAAAGTGCCCAAAATTGGACTTTCCGAATTGGACCACCTAGACGCCAGCCGCGTGTTCAACATTATATAAATTATTCTTCCAAAAAGCTAAATTTTCTGGATCACATCTAACGTTCAAATAAAGAACGATGAGATTTTTCAAATTTTATGCGTTTTTGTTTTTTAAAAAGTATTCAAAGCTCTTAACAAAGCAACCCTTTATAAAAATCGATTTAGAATATTAGATGAATGCAGAAATAATTTTAAAAAAAAACTATTGTAGGGGCATCGTTTTCACCAAAAACATCAATTTATTTTATTTATTTATTTAAATTATTAAACAAATAAAATGTAATATTAGTTAATTAAATTAGTTAGCCGACTTAGCAATTAGACAGCAAACCTTTATTGAGAAAATAATCACCATTTAATAAAAATGTTTAAGTCATTCATCATGACCAGACAATTGATTAAACAAAGTAATAACAACGTTTTGATTCTTAGACCAATTGTTTCGCTACTTAAGACTCTCAAACAACAGAATTATTACATAATTATATTACAATTACAGAAAATAGCAAATTGTGCGATATACTGATCTATACTACTAATTATCAAATTCATCTTAATAGTATATTGATAATAAAAAGGTTAAAAGTTATTTACCAATTATCCCATTGTTCATCTTATCGATTTCAGCACATCTATTAATCATACGTGACGTGTTGTATTTATTCAGTCTCTTTCAATCTAGCTAGACCACACACCATATTCTCTAAGCAATTTCTAAATGCCATTACAGTTAAGTGAGATGTTTAGATTCTCATTACGGTTGGCAGTGAAAGTGAAATTATCTTGTAATCATACAACACTCTGCTTTCTCATATTTGAGTTGATCATGTGTGTGTGCGATGGATGTTGTGAATACTCTTTCTTCTTCGTTTGGTTATACCATATAACTCTCTTCTCTTATAGAAGTCTAGTGTTTTATTCTTTTTTAGGTTTCTACTGCCTGTAAATTTACATGTGGCCTCTCCTAAATGCGGTCACATGAGTCAGGCCAATGTTTACGAGTTATATCCCTGTGTATAGCATGAACTGAGCACACATCTCTATGGCCTAACCCACAGCAACTACACAAAGCATCCAGCCTTTGCAAATACAAAGAAAATTCAAGACAGAAAAATTCCCAACCTTACCTCAACTTATTCTACATTATGTTAAGCGGTGAAAATAATATAGTTTTTGCTTCAGCTTTTATTCATTGTGTTATTGCTATTAGTTGTGTTGTCGTTGTCACATGCCTCAGTTGTCCTAGCTGGGCGGTATGTCGCTATGGTTTAGTGCTACTTGACTATGAAATCATTTTTCATATAGACTGACTCAATATTCTGGTGAGTGATAGTGGTTTTGATTCGAGCTATGCCTCTATTGAGTCTATGGACACTATGTAGTTTTGTGGTTTTGCGACCAGGAACGGAACGTGAGTATACGGGGCCGGGAGATATAGGTTTTGAAGTTTTGGATTTATTTTTTTTTTTTTTTTGAGCTGTGATTGGTTTGGTGTGGTTCTTACGTGATGATTTCCGATAGTCTGTAGATGTTTTTTCTTTTTTAAATATCAGACTACTACTCTCTGCTGTTATGACACTCTATCCGTTAATATAATAATAGTTTCTTTGTCGGTAGGAATATCAAGATGAAAGGGATAATATTCTATACACACACAATATTACATTATCTGATGCCTTTACCATTATCTATCGAATATATGGTATGTCTGCCTATCGTATTTTGGCTTATTGTTTTTGTTGTTGTTTGTTTTGCCTATTCGATTGCAAGACATTCATCATGCTATTGCAATGCCCGCGTATACACTTTTTGACATCATTCTGGTTCTATCCTCGATTTACATTATTCCATAGAATGGTTACGCAGAGCGTATCTTCAAAAGAAACAGTTGGCGGATATTTTCTTAGTATATTGCGGAAATTCTTAATTAGTTCAAGCTTTGTTGTATTGGGTAAAAAAAAGAGGCTCAACGATGTTTGTTGTTGTAATATCCGGCTACAGCGGTTGTGAGATGATTATTATAAATTACACTTTTGGTTGTTGTCTTCATATTAGAAAAAAAAGTATTAACATTGAATTGAATTTGTTGACACATATGTGTATGCAGTATTTACTTGCATTGATTTATCTCATTATTATTTCAATATGTCATACCATATTTTTTGCAAACAAAAACAAGACAATTGTCATTTTGCATTCTACAATTTTATTTTGTATTTTTTTTTTTGGTTTTCTTCCATATCATAGCATGAAACCAACTATATTGTATGAAATTAGGTTGCCATAAACTCTAGATTCTTAAAGAAATTGAGTCCAACTCCCATTTTTTATGAAGCTCCATTAGTCAAGGATAATCAACTCAACTTTTAAAACCCCTATAGGGATATAATCTGTCATCCTGCTAATATACTTCATATGTCAGTTAGGAATAACGTGTGGCGCAACATTTTTCAGTTTAAACGTTACTAGGAGACGTATACATATGCCAAATTTAATTTAATTCAATTAAGAATATGCAATTAATTTAATTTAATTCAATAAGAAATAAGAACATAAAAAAATGATATCATTAATTTCTATGTTATGCCATTAAAATCATTAAAAACTGAGCTAACGAAAATTTGCTCTTTGAACATAATAAAATAATTTTCATTCATTCTTACAGAAAAAAACTCTTATTTTGCAAAATCTATTCGTTAGAAAATTCTGCTCAAAATTTATTCTATAGAAATTTGTCCTCAAAATTTGGATTTCTATAGAAAAATTTGTCAAAGATCTTGATTCCTATTAAAAATTTTTTGTCAAAATTTGATTTCTATAGAAAAATTTTGTCAAAAATTTTTTCTATAAAATATTGCAAAATTTTATTTCTATAGGAAAATTTTGTCAAATTTTATTCTATAGAAAATTTTCGAAATTTATACTTTAGTAGATAAATTTTTCCAAAATTGATCTTCTTTAGAAAACTTTTGTCAAAATTATTCTTCCTATAGAAATTTTGTCAAATTTGTTTTCTATAGAAAATTTTGTCCAAATTTTTTTTTCATAAGAAAAATTTGTCAAAATTTATTTCTATAAATTTTGTGGAAAATTTTTTTCTAATAGAAAAATTTGTCACAAATTGTTATTTCTATAGAAAAATTTGTGGAAAATTTTTTTTCAGTAGAAAATTTTGTCAAAAATGTTTTTCAATAGAAAATTTGTTCAAAATTTTTTTTCTATAGGAAAATTTTGTCAAATTTTTTTTTATAGATAATTTTGTTCACAAATTTATTCTATAGAAAATTTTGTCAAAATTTTTTTTCTAAATAGATAATTATGTCAAATTTTATTTCATAGAAAATTTTGTTCAAAATTTTATTTATATAGAAAATTTTGTCAAATTTTTACTTCTATAGATAATTATTGTCAAAATTTCATTTCTATTAGAAAATTTTGCCAAAATTTTTTCTATAGTAAATTTTGTCAAAATTTTATTTCTATAGAAAATTTTGTCAAAATTTTTTCTGTAGAAAATTTGTCACAATTTTATTCTATAGAAAATTTTTGTCAAAAGTTCATTCTTAAAATTTTGTCAAAAATTTTTGAAAATCTAATCCAATAACAATGCAGAATTCTACCAAATCTACCAAACAATTAACCCTCTAATGCCCCAATTTTTTTGCCAGCGATTAAATATTCAATAAATAACAATACAAAATAAAAAAAAAAAAAACGACACAAGAAAAATTTATACGGTAAATTCAGATCTGCCTGCAAAAGCCCTCTTAACTAAGTTTTCTTTGTATTTTTTATCCATTTTGTGCCTTAAGGTGTGTTATTACTAAAAGCTTCCTCATTCAAATTAAGCCTCGCCTAAAGGCGGGTTTGGCATTAGAGGGTTAACAAATCTAACCAGTTTTTGTTAGATTTTTTTATTTAATGTTGGAATCACTGTGGGGCACCCGATCACAACTCATAATACAAAAATTAACATGAGAGAGGCAAGCACACCATTAACCCATATACTCAACATACATACCATACCTATTCACCGCCTTAAATTGTATACTCTCTCCTGCGTTTATCACCAGAATCTTCGGTCCATGTTACTCCCCTCTACTGACTTTCCTGCTCTTCTGTCCATCCAGTTAATTCTTCTCTACAAGAAGAGATCGGAAATTTTTCATGCAGAAAAAATCCATTTGTTAAAATCATAATAGACATTATATATATACTTGACCTCGCTCCTGCCTGGTGGGAGTCTGCTTGAAATCATGCTTTGTTGTTGACTATTCGATTTTTCAAATTTCAAACAGAGTCGCAAAAACTTGAACTTATGCAATTTCTGATTAAAGCTCATTACATTTTTTCGAAAAACAAGAAAAAGAATGTTATATGGGATTTATCCGGGATGAGGCATACTTTGAAAGAGATGAAATAGAAGCTTAAATGACTTTAATTTCATATTTTCTAAATAAACAACTGATTTGTTTGTAATTTTGTTGCGATTGAAAAGTACTTGCATATTCTTTCGGAGTTGAAAAAAAACAGTGACGAAAACAACATAATTTTGTTCAAATATTCTAGGAGCTTAGCGAATAAAAAATGTAAATTTCTTCAAGAATCTAGAATTTTATATCATCATAAAGTAATACATTAAATACAACTCATTGTGTTTTTTTTTGACATAAAAGAAATGTAATTAATTTCTAGTTTTATTTTTATAAAATTTACTGTTTCGTTTTTCTTTTTATTAGGCAAGCAAATAAGAGTACTAAAAAAAATTTTCAGTTATATAAAAAAAAAATCCTGTTTTATTTAGAAGAGGTTCTCGTTCAAATTATATACTTGAAATTGATGATGGATAGACAGCTGGCAAATGTAATAGTTAAAGCAGGTTCTCTGTATTTATATAGGATTTAAAGATACTTTTTCTTAGGTGAAAAATCAATATTAAACAAATAATTTAAAAATCACAAATTTTTGTGTTTTCTTTTGTTATACCGACTTTTTTGTATATGCAGCATTTTTAAGTTAAGGCAAGTAAATATCATTAAACCCTAGCCCTCTAAGGCACCAACATTACCCTTATATTGAAATTTTTCCATTACCAAATAAATTGGTTCTCCCATCATGTTTATTTGCACTATGCCTATAATTTGTCTCTCAAAGATGAATCAGATCCAGTTGCACAGTGTGTGAGTTTCAAGAAGAGCTTTCATTGAATTGTAATGTTTTTTTTTTTTTTTTTTTTTTTTTTCTCTGTTAGTACGAAATTATAATCAGCAACAACAACAATTCATTCATGTACATTTATAGGTTCATTTATGAAATCCCATCGATGGTGTGATGATATGAGACTTCGATTTAGAAGAGGGAGTCAGCGTTAAAATATTACATGCGAGAGAGCAGTAGGCAACAAAGAGAAGTACATTTCAAATTCTCCACACCAATAATTACTAACAATAAGGATAGTATATGGTGTAGAGCAGTGTTGATAAATGAGATTATTGAAATCGTACTGAATCAACTTCGAAAATGTACTTTTTTTAAGGCAAAAGTTATTTTCTTCATTTTGATGAAGGTTTTTCCTTTTTTGCTCTATAAACAGAGAAGAAAGAAATAATGCTTGGCCTAAACAATAACCATACACAGAAAGAACAGTTTTCTTTTCTGTAGGCAACGAAATTTATACAAACAAAGTTTTCTTTTGATTGCTACGAAATTACCTTTAAAGCAAATAAACAAATATTCAGAGACAATCGGTTGAATCGCTATTAATAACAAAACTTTCGGGTTATTGCTCCAAAAGAAAATACATTATAAGAAAACGGGAATTTTGTTTGTCTAAAAATTCCTTCCGGAGGAAAGTATTTCTTTCTTTGCGGGTCAAGTGTGAATCAGCTGCGTTGATGTTCATATCTAGCAATGCGTACTTTTTTAAGGTCAAGTTAAATTTTTTTTTTTTAATTAATATAAAATTAAATTTTTATGTTTAATAATCAATTAAAATGATGTGGTATTCTGATAAGATATCTATAATAAGATTTCATTACATAACTATACGTTTAGTTTTACGTTATACGTTACTTCATAACCTTATACCGTCATAAATGCATTGATTATATTCTTCTTCTTCTTCTTAAGCGAACCAATATTTAACTTTACTCAATTGAAAACACAAAAAATAACAGAATAATATCAATATTATATAATAATGCGTTTTAAAATCAACGTAATCGGATGCTGCCAGGAAACCTTAATCATCGAGACAAGATTATTGCTACGTCAACACTCTTTTGAACTTGGAAAACGAATTTGTTATCTCTGTAGGGATTTTGCAAAGTTACAGATATATTTATTCTCGAGTATTATCCAAGATGTTAGGTTCAGCACGTTTCTTAAAAAATAATATAACATAGAATAAAATAATATCAACCCTGAACCACCCCTAAGGCTGAGAAAAATATATTCGAAATTATGATTTATTTTTAAGGAATGAAATTTCTTAATTAGTTAACAATCTTTCAATAAATAAATTTAGGTTAGGTTATATTAGTTAGGATATTAAGCCTTGATATTTTAGGCTCACTTTAGTATAATCAGTTCATTGTGATACCACAGGTGGTGAACGGTGAAATTCACTATTATATAGGGAAGTCTAAAATACACGACGGAATCAGTGTGCCAATTTGTGCTTTTAGCACCAAACGTTAGTGATTTTTTGATTTAAAAAAGCACCAGATTGCCCTTTTTCGGTGCCTTTTTTCAAAAAACGCACCAACTTGGTGCTTCTGGCATTTTCATTTAGTGCTTTTGGTGCTTTTTTATTGAAACAGGTATTAAGTAATTGATACAAAATTATTGATTAGACTTTCAAGAGCTGAAGACACTCAAATTATTGCCAAATATAGATTTAATTGTTTATGAAGTTGGTATTGATTTCTCTTAATTAAATATTTTATTTAGGTTTCTTAGGAAAGTCGACATGTATGAGTGACGCGAATTTTTGGAATTTGGTAAAAATGGTCATTAAAAACGTTGGTGTATTAAACTCCTTCCATATATAATATTTTTGAAAGTTGAAAAACATCACTGATGCAAAATAATTGCGACGAAAGCATATAAAACTGATGAAGGTGTATACTTGAATAGCGCGTCATTAATGGTGAGTACTAAGTTTGAGTTTTGCGCTTAAAAGTGAAAAACTATATCAGTAAAAGATGCGGGCCATAAAATGTATAGCTGCAAACTTTTATTATAACTTGATGGGAATAGCCAAACAAGGAAATTTTCACAAAAGTTTCGCATTCCTTAAAATGATATTAGAGAAAAGTATTGTGAAAAAAATGACTATTGGTATATTTTACGGCTAAACCGGTCTTAGTAACCCACCTTGAAATCAATCACAAAAACTTCTATAATACATGTCTTCCGGAAGTTTTGTTTTTTTTTTTTTTTTTAGTTAGAAGCATTTAATGTTTCATTTTTGTGGGGAAGGTGGTATGTTAGAATTTAAAGTAATTTTTTTTGCGTGCTTTTTGCCTTGGGAGTTGGCAACACTGGACGAAAATATCGGACGCTAGCGGCCAGGGTTGCCATCGCGTAAATTCTACCAAAAAAATTGTTAGATTTTTTACTGTCCGTGAATTTGGATAGATCCTCTGTCAACGTATTGAAAATTTTGTCAAAATTGTATCTCTATAGAAAATTTGTCAATATTTATTTCCATAAATATTTTGCGTCAACATTTTTTATAAATAAAAAATTCTATAGAAATAAAATTGGGACAAAATTTCTATAGAAATACAATTGACAAAAATTTTCTATAGAAATCAAATTATGACAAATATTCTAATAGAATAAATTTTTGACAAAATTTTTTATAGAAATAAAAATTTTGATAAAATTTTCTACTATAACTTTAACTTTAAGTTACATGTTTTATCCAAACTGCAATAATTAAAAAGTTAAAAAATTCATGCTATAAGACATCAAAAAAACAAGCGAAATAGAAAAAAAAGAAATTCTGCCACAACATTATTGTAATTTGTCGTCGCCGAAAAAATTTTCTCGTACCGCCTATCTCTATGGTTAGATTTACATATATATCTATGTCAGAAATTTTCTTTAAAAAATGTTGCATACTTTTTACGCCGCGACACCAATTAAAAGGACCCATAAGTTGTCCGAAGAATGCATACCTATTTTTATATTGATCCATCAAAAAACCGACTATTATATGTGGCATGGACTATATATGTAACTCCTCATGTAATATAATCTTAATGCTTTGCGAGGGTTTAAATATACAAAAAATTGCCTTCAGCGGTATATTCAGAAAGTTGAGACACATGGTGGCAGATGGGAGAACAATGGCAACCTTCTACTAAATAAGATTTCTTTCTTAATCTATACAGCACGAGAATGAAAACACAAGAGGGACGAAAATTATCTCTTCTACAACAATACAAACAAATTCAAACGTATAGAGTCGCACAAGCCTGCAGGCTTTGTATTATCGACGTTGCGATCAAGCGCGGTTTTGAGTTAAATTGGTTTATAAAACATCGTCAGTTTATAATTGTCAAATTATCTGCCAAAAAATGTAATGCCATGGAAAACATTTATAATAAAAAAAAACATTTCTTACTACAAAATAGTTTTAAATCCTATTTTCTTTACGTTAAAAAAAGTCGGCCAGAGAACCTGAACTGGGTGACGCCTGACGCAACACTTATTGTATTCTGAGAGAAGCGCCGCCAAATTGCTATGGTATATTAGAGAAACTCTTTCTCTCAGTTTCTCCTCATGTTTTCTTTTATTCTCTTCTGCTAATATATTCGGCAAAAGGTAATAACCATAATTCGATGTCTACATTCAAGCCTAAACTGAATTTACAGCGAAACAAGTTCAAAGTCTTGTTCTTTTGAAAATCTTCAAAACCCGTATAAGATAGAAATCCCTTTTTTTCGGATCTTTAAAATCATATTTTTCGTATAATTCCTTTTTTAGTATTACGAACTCAAAATGGTTCATATAGAACATCGGCTAAGAATGACTGTACACCCCACTTTAGACCAACAAAGCTTTTTGCCCTTTTTTGGCATTGGCACTTTTTTCTTAAAACTTGAAGCTCACAGCGCTCATAGTTATCAAATTATACCATACACTTTGTATTAGAATGTCCACAAACTTCGAACCACTATTTGACCAGGACTGCACATTCACATCAAGCCGAAATAAAAAAACATGCGAAACTCCATTTAAACATGCCTAAATTCGACTTAAGCGTAGCTCCTTGGAATTGAGGCATGATATTATAGTAGAAACTTAGTACGATTTCGAATATCAGCCTCTTTTCACTAAGCCGCATCACTTTTTGCCTCTTTTGCCATTCGCGATCAACATCGATAATTCAGCTTCAAATTTTATTATAAAATTCATTCATTCATCCTTACAATATAGACCATTACCCTTATATTATCGAATCCTTTGCTAAAATAAATACTTGAAATATACGTGGTGAAAACTTAACATACAAACAATTTGGACAAAAATGTTGCATTTGGTATCATAATGCACTGAGTAGCAGGCAGTTCTAAATTATTCAGTCTTCTTGTGGAAACTTTAAAATTACCCACATATCACTCAGAGGACAGATACTCATGAACCAATTCAACAAAACACCAACTAATTCAAACTAAAAGTGTTTGCTGATTAATTCATGCAATATTAAGGTTTACTTCTTGGTATAGACTCATCAGGTACAAACTCATTTACAACCAAAGGACCCTTTAACCAGCCAGTCCAAATCAAAATATTATTCAACACCAAACCAATAAAGACCAACAAGGATAGTGGGCCAAATTAAGATAGAATCCATTTTCTGGCCGGGTTTCTTTTCTCACCCGCTCATTAGTTGGACGTTTTTGTTTATTCCTGAGGAGAATTATTTTTCGTCGTATATTCTAGGCAGAGAATCGCCATGGGAAAATATTTAGACCAATCATAACTGGGGTGAGTTACATGAAAGAAAACTCACTGTTTATACCAGTACTATAGAGCATTGATCTTATTGGTCCTGTTTCTACCTGTAGTGTGTGTGTATACCGAGCACGTATGCCAGAAGGATTATCGTTTAAACTAATGCGATATCACCAATATACTTCCAGTCCGACTCCAATAGTATTAAGAAGGCACTTACTAACGCATAGCGGAATATGAGTCCTGAAGATGTAAATAAAATCAAATTAAGTGCATGAGAAATATCTGCCCAGGTGCAAAAACAACTACACTACTAGTGCCAAAAACAAAAAGAGCAAGATACCATCAAACTAACCAGTTTTCGATTTTAATTTTGCAGCACCAAGTTAGAGTTCAAACAAAAACAACATCACTAATAATAATGATGCCTTATAGCAACAGCTTTTTGTACTTGTTTAGTTTCTTATTTTGGTTAAGGTACCTATTCGTGTCATGTTGATGTCTCTTTTGTTTGGTTATTTTAGTTTATCTTTTCGTGAAATTGCATTAGGTAGAATATTTGTGTAGGCGACATACTTCGTACTCGCCTTACTAACTCTTTTCTCCATTATTATCTGTGGGGTACCTGGTTTTGTTAAGAATTTCGCATTTTTGGTCCTAGTAATGTCGGCCAACACATTGCCACAGTTAGGCTGAATCTCTACCAACAACAGTAGATTTTTTACTGCTGAGATTGTCAAATTCTTTGAGTTTTCTCAGATTGGCAGACATATTTCTCTATAACTAAGGGTAGTTCGCAAATTTTCTATAGAAATTTAAAAATTTGACAATATTTTCTATAGAAAATAAAATTTTGACAAAATTTCTATAGAAATAAAATTTGACAAAATTTTCCTTACTAGAAAATAAAATTTTGATCAAGAATTCTCTATAGAAATAAAACTTTGACCAACACTTTCTATAGATCTTAAAACTTTTTTCATAAATTCTCTTATAGAAATAAAATTTGTCAAAATTGCTCTATGGAAACTAAAATGTTTTGCACAAAATTTTCTATAAAAATTAAAATTTTGACAAATTTTCTTAAAAAATAAAAATTTGAACAATAAATACTCCTCATAGGAATAAATTTGACAACAATTTTCTATAATAAATAAAAATTTGTCAAAACTTTTCTATAGCAAAACATAAAATTTGTTATCAAAATTTTTCATAGAATACAAAGTTTTGACACAAAATCACTCTAAGAGAAATAAAAATCTTGCACAACATTTTCTATAGATCCTAAGAACGTTGTCAACAATTCTCATAGTGAAATAAATAATTTGTCTAAAAATTCCTCTATCTAGAAACTTAAAATTTTGCAGCCAAAACTTTTCTATAACAATAAAATTTGACAAAAATCTTATCTATAAAAATACAAAATTTACAACAATACTCCTATAGGAATAAAATTTTGACAAAATTTCTATTAGATCAAATTTGTCAAAAATCCTTATAGAAAAAAATTGTGACAAAATTCTCTTATAAGATCCTATCCTCTCTCTATCTCTCCTAATCTAATGGGTATTATAATTATTTTATTAAAAAAATAAACAATATGGTACAAGTAAATTAAAATAAATGCTAAAAAATTAATTAAATATGTATAAATGGCCCATCTATTGTCTTGTACCATAGTAAATTAAAACACTTAAGTAAATTAAAATAAATTCAAAATATTTTTATTTATTTTTTTTAATTATTTTTATTTTTTTAATTAAATAATCTTATTGAGCCATTCACCTGGAAGACCATATATAAAAAGGATTTAGAATATTAGATGAATGAAGAAATATTAGAAAAAACTATTGTAGGAGCATCGTTTTTCCAAGAACATCAATTTATTTTTACTAAAATAATTAACTTAATAATTCCATTATAGTTGTTAATAAATTAAGATAAATAAATAAAAATAAATTGATGTTTTTGGTAAAACGATGCCCCTACAATAGTTTTTTCTAATATTTCTGCATTCATCTAATATTCTAAATCCATTTTATAAAGGGTTGCATTTGTTAAGAGCTTGATAACCTTTTTAAAAAACAAAAACGCAATAAAATTTGCAAAAATCTCATCGTTCTTTATTTGAACGTTAGCATGTGATCCATGACATTTAGCTTTGGAAGAATAATTTATTAAATGTTGAACACGCGGCTGGCGTCTTAGGTGGTCCAATTCGGAAAGTCCAATTTTGGGCAACTTTTTCGAGCATTTCGGCCGGAATAGCCGAATTTCTTCGGAAAATGTTGTCTTCCAGAAGTGGAATAGTTGCTGGCTTATTTTCTTGCTACTTTAGACTCTGACGTAGCCCCACAAAAAATAGTCTAAAGGCGTCAATGCATGAGTCTTAGGTGGCCACTTACCGCCGTCCAATTTCTTGAGATGAATTGTTCTCCGTAAAGTTTTCCCTCAAAATGCCTAGAAATCGCGAAGCTTGCTGGTGGCACTGTAGCGCCATGCTTGTTGAAAACGCACATGTGCACCAAGTTCAGATTCTTGCGATTTTGGCAACAAAAAGTTTGCTTAGCATCCAAAGATTAAGCGATCGCCATTCACCGTAACGGTGCGTCCAACTAGATCTGAATAAAAATATGGTCCAATGATTCCCACCACAGCTGACAAACCACACCAAACGTGCATTTTTCGGGAATGGATGGGCACGTTCTTGAACGGCTGTTCGTTGGCTGCATTCATCCAAACTGCGGGCAATTTTGCTTATTTACGTAGCCATTCAACTCAGAAATATGAGCCTCATCGCTGACAAAATTTGTCCGATAAAAAAACGCGCGAAACACATTTTCGACCGAACCACTGATTGTTGGGTACATAAATAATTTCAATGATTTGCAAGCGTTGATAAGATATAGATAAGGATATATAATAGATGAAATGTCAAAGATACTGAAGAGATACTTCTCTTATTGACACCAATGTCTGAATATCCCACGTGATCTGTCAAATACTAATGATGAACAAATCTAACCTCAAAGAAATCCACCATTAATAAATCGAGTCTTCAAGGTGAAATGGCCATATAAGATTATTTAATTAAAAAGAAAAACATTAAAAATTGAAAAAAATTAATAAAATATTTTGAAATTTATTTTAATTTACTCTAAAGTGTTTTAATTTACTATGCGTAAAGGCAATAAATGGGCCATATATACATATTTAATTTATTTTTGTAGCATTTCCTTTAATTTACTTGTACCATATTGTTTAATTTTTTTAATAAAATAATTATAATACCCATTAGATTAGAATTATAAAATTTATTCTCTTAAATATTTATAAATTTGTTGCTAATTAGAATTATTTTCTGACTTAGTAAATCAGATTAATAATATTCTTCCCACTGACACACAGTTAAT